>BPLR01007559.1:0-70742 GCA_021605095.1 Caerostris extrusa
GGTCGGCGACGAGAGCGGAAAGTTTGCCGTCAATGAGATAACTGCATTATGCAGTGGAAAATGAAGATGATCGAGAATATGTTTGTAACCCAAAAATCAATAATCAATGTAAATTTAGGTGTAGATAATAGTTCTGAATTAAAAAATAAAAAGAAACACTCTGTTTCTTCATTTATTTTTCAAATTAACCCTTAGACACCACCACAGCACCCATGTCCTATATATATATATATATATATATATATATATATATAAATTTTATATAGTGTCTTTAGCCTTGGCATCTCAACATTGAATGTTCTCAAAACATACGAATGCGCGATAAATCCATTTTAATAAAAGTAATAAATTTCTTCTACAAATAACAAATACGTTACTTTCTGTCTTTTATAAATCTCTGTATATTTTGACTTCATTTTGTACAACAATACAATGTATATGCTTTGTTGTTCTTTGTGGAAATTGGTTTGCCTCGTGTTTCACTGTTTTATTTGACAGGAGGATTTATTATGGATAACAGCCCCACATTTCGCATGAAACACGGAAAACTCCCCTCCAGGCAGTCCTGTCATTGATGCGAGGGGATTTACATGCATTATCACAATTGGCATCGATCTTCAAGAAAACATATTGGAAGTTAATTTTTCATGTGGAAAGTTTTAATTAAGTAACTGGAAGGAATGGAATCCCAAAAAAGCAAGCCAAATCTAAATTTCACGTGTTTTCACTGGGAATGTACACGAAAAATATGTAGACTGGAAAGTCCCTTTCACTAAAGAAGGGCGGAGAATGGTAAACTCCAAATACCGTCCAGGGGATATTCCAAATTGCGCTGTTGCTAAATTAGTTGCAGTTAAATAGGGGCTTCCACTACTTGCATTGGGTAATGCTGATTCTGTTATACATTCGTTCTGTCGATGACGAAGATCTCCTGGTTAAGTGACGCTCTTAGGATCAAAAATGAAAACGAACAAACTCAATTGCTTTTTCGTTGGTTAAAACATTATTTAGCCGCCAAACAAAAAATTAATTGCAATGTACGGAACACCTTATATACACTGTAAATTCTAATATATATGGATGTTGGAGGAAAAATGTATGAATATGTGTGATAAATCAGCTTATGTGTTAAAGTAATCATGGAGAATTTTATTCAAAGGGATTTTGTCTATAAATCGAAGGAATTGATATATAAACATTTTTTAAAAGCTACAATATCAAAGTTATTCAATTACGCAATTGCTTCAAGAACAAATAAATCCAAGCAAGCTATTGAAACCTGTATTAATATAAATCAAATTCTAAAATGCCATTGTTTACGTTATATTTGTGTGCTGCGGCCGTAGAGAATTAGCGGATAGTGCATTTGGTTTAATTTTAATGTTAGCCCGTCGCTTCACCCCCTATGTGACTTCACATTGTGAAGGCGTTACATTTCAGCTCGGACAATAAGAACAAATTAATTTACTTAGAATGGATACATAACATTTAATAAGAACATAAATATATTTAGAATTCGCTGTTGAACAAGTTTTTTTTTTTTACATTTGTGTGTCCGTGTGTTGATACATGGAAGGGGCTTTCAACATTCACATGTTGGCATTTTAGATTTTATAACTTTTATAATATATTTCTAATTGTACTCTGTATACGCAAAAAGTTTATACACTAACATATGTTTACTTGACTAGCAGTTAGAAGTAAACGGATTGAAAAAAATGCGTGTATAAAATTGTACTTCTTATTAAAGAAAAATTAGAAACTTTCAAATCTTCGCTTGTGTTAGCCGCTATACTAGCAGCTCGTTGTGTCAGGATGAAATGCTGTCTTTCTAATTATATTAATTTTTATTTACACAATTAGTAGTATATACATGCACATGGCACCTGTGCCTCTTATACAATAGTATTAATATTTTAAAAGCCAAGAGCCGGTCCCTGACTGTCTGTTTGATCTGACGCTCCTAGCGCTCACCTCGTGGTCTGAAGATCTCACCGCCCTGGACCACACAGTTACGGTCACAGTTATTGGTCACAGTTACCAGTTATAACCGCGACCTCTCGTGGTTATATTAATAATGATTAAGCCTTACACTTGCTTGAAATTTAGTTGAAATGGAAGCCACGTAAACACATCTAACGAAAAAGAATTTCCATCGACCAATCGCATTGGACTTGATGTATTTTCCAATCATTGTCCTTCATTTCAAAATAAGTAGTTCGCACCTTTAGGCCAATTTGTTCTACAGATTTTATTTTTCACAGCAGCTATCATTTCCTCCTTAAAGATGACGGATTTCGACTTTGCGTTCGTTATTTATGTCCCGGCCAAAATCTTAATGAAATTTTTATTTTGCGGATAAGGAATCCAAGCATTATTAAAAAATTGAAGAAAGAGTGCTGCAGCTTGGGACTACTTCAATGATTTGGAATGTCAAGGTAAGCTGAAAATTTTTGAATACTATATGAATGTTTGAATATTTGAAGGATTTATTGTTAAGAATAGTGCCTATCCGACTTACTTATGCAGTAAAATCATGCTTATCAGGGTCTATATCCGTTCGGTAGACTCACCCCGGCCATAAATCCCATACTCCATCTTGATGAACTGATCTCTTGACCATCTTGCACGAAGTATTTTGTGACACCTGCCAATTAAAACGCTTTCCATAGCTGTGGCAAAGGAGCTGCATCCACCGGAAACGGGTCATTCCGTTGCACATATTGGATTTCCCATCCGGTCAGGTGTAGAGACCAACAAACACCCCCTTCCAAGGGACGCACACAGAATGTAGCATAACACGTGAATTATACAATAATTATATAAAATTTTACCTTAATTAAAAAAAAATATTTACACAAATACATTGCTCATATTGACACAACAGTGTTCAGTCATTCATCATTGATGTGGGATAAGTACATTAGTTTCTTAAAATTCCTGAAATTTTTGAATTTTTTTTTTTTTTTCTTCATTTTATTCAAATTTAGCTACGACCAGTCGATCTATCGTTGTAGGATTGGTGTTCACAACATATTGGATGGTGCATTTTGGCGAAAAATGTTTTGAAACCAATTCCCATCGCCCCCCTATCTTGCTATTTTTACCGGTAATTCAACTGTCTAAGACAAACTTTAAAAGCAAATTATAGAATCTAAACATGTTTATATCAGAATATGAAACTTCAAATTCCACCCTATTTATGCAATAAAAATAGAAAAAATAAAATTGAAGGAATTCTAATCATCTGTATAATAAAAATTCATTTGGACACTATCATCTATCATATGAAACAAACATACATTCAATATGGAATTTTTTTTTAAGATTAATATCATCATTAACTAACGATTCATATCATCACTTTATAATAAATAGTAGATGATAGAGTGATGATATGAATCGTTAGTTCATGACGATATTAATCGTGAAAATGAGAATTCCTTATTGAATGTCTGTTTGTTTTATATTACTTGTAAAAAATTGTATTAAAGAATTAAAATATTGTGTTGTTGTTGCTTATCCCCTTGATTTAGAATCCTAAACCAAGTCCAGTATATCATGCTGCATCAATAGATCGTAAATGGTCCACCCCCTCATTCAACAGTTGCCTCACAGAGGCACCAATACAATCGATGAGATGAGGGAGACGCGATGGCCGAACAATGACAAAGGAGGAATGTCTTCTCGTCTCCATTGAAGGTCAAACTCATAGTGTGGCCAGTCAAGCTAGTCTAGCTAAAGCCGTTTGAGCAGATCTAGGACAGGAGCACTGCAAGGACATACCAGGATATTTAGCGGCGTACCATGCATGAATTGCCCCCAAGCTATATTCACTCAGGCTAAAGTCATGGAATGAACCTCTAAAGCTAACAGATTGGATGAAGAAGCTTTGGGAAATTCGCAACATTCCCTAGCTACCAGATCAGCAATTTCATTTCCATAGATGCCCACATGGGAGGGAATCCACTGCAAGCACACCGATCCGATCTGGTCCAAAACAGCTAGTTTAGAAATTATATCTTGCTCCAATTGGTCCTGGATGCTTGGCCAATCCATCAAATACTGTATTGAGCTCTTACTATCAGACAGAATCCGAACATCAGGTACTTCAAAGTCTAAGGCTAGGCTCAGAGCTTCACTTATAGCAATTAATTCTGAGTGGAATACTGAACTGTGGTCCGGGTTTCTAAAACGATATCTAAATTCTCCTGAACTTATTCTTCATAAAAATTCCGTTACCTGTTCTTCCAGAGCCAGATTTGCTTCCGTCAATGTAAATAACCAGGGCCCGAGGAGAAATATTATTGATGATCTCGAGAGCCAACTGACGCAGCAACTCCGGGTGTTCTTCGTGTTTGGTAAATTTCACTTTCAAGTCTTCATTAAAAGTTGCATTATTAAGTACAGTAGTAGGTGTCAGTTAGATTAAAAGGAACACTGAGCTCGACTTCAATATCTGCCAATCTCTGCTTCCATATTAAACCCAGAGGGCTGTCCTTTTTAATCTCTGGTTATTTGTACAGTTCGATAAAAGGTTTGATGATCTGTTATAAGGCTTAAAACTCTTTAGTTTTGCAACGTACTTCGCCATATTTATTTCCCTCCTCTAGGAGAGGGCTGAAGATCAGCCTTATAACAAACAATATCTTTGGGACAACTGTGCCTGAGACCAGTGATAATTCTGGCAACACTAAATTGTATTCTCTCTAGTTTTTTTTTAGGTTAGTAGATGCAGCAACCTGATAGATCTGGTAGCCATATTCAAGGATTGGCCTTATGAGTGCAGTAGAAGTGATCTTGAGTGTGCATGCATCGGCTCCCCAATCCCCTTCCAGAAATGTATTTTAGTAGTTGAAGCCTTTTTCTACCCTTCTCACAGAGTCTGTTAAGGTGCTTACTACAGTTAATTTCAGTATCTGGGGTAAACCTTAGATAGGTAGGAGTTTTAGTAGATTCTAGTAATTGTCCCTTTAGAAAAATTTTTGGTTGATAGTTGAACAAGTGTCTGTTAGTTGTGAAGAGGCAACTTAGAGATTTGGTAGTGTTAAAAAGCCAATTTATGCTCATATGCAAAGTGTTGAATTTTATCCAAGGTGTTGTCGAGTGTATTTTCTAGTTTAGTTAAATCCGAATTGTGGTCCCAAACGATAATGTCATCTGCAAAAATGCCTATTGGATAAGGGGAGACAATCTCTCGATATCAGTCAAATATAGTGAAAAGAGGGTGGGGCTCAAAACTGAACCCTGTGGGATTCATTGATATGTTTTAAAAATTTCGGACAAGCTGTTCTGATATCTCACTCGAAAATATCCGTTTTTCATAAAATCTGAAAGCCATGGGAGTGCATGACCCTTAATATCAAATTCAGAAAAGCATTTCCCCAGTATCTTATTTTTCCAAACTTTGTCAAAAGCTTAAAAAATTGTATTAAGGAGAAGTAAAACTTGTTAAAGAAGTAAAAAATTGTTACAAGTAAAAATTGTATTGTATTGTATTGTTAAGAAGTAAAAATTGTATTGTATTGTATTGTTAAGAAGTAAAAATTATTGTGTTAAGAAGTATTGCATTGTATTGCATTGTTAAGAAGTGAAAATTGTATTGTATTGTATTGTTAAGAAGTGAAAATTGTATTAATCAATTACAGATTCATTTCGGGAGTAATCAAAACCAAGAAAAAAAACGCGATTTTTTTTCCATTTCCAGTGAGGCATTAAATAGAGACAAATGTGAATTACAAAATAATAATTTTACCAGCAGTCAAGTAAAATCAGTGTTACTTTTACGCATTGTTACCGTGAACTTTGAGACATTTTTCCGAGTTATGGAGGTGTTATCCAACACAATCTTTAAAATAGTTGGTTCGAAGTTGCTGAGATAGTTCTCCATGGCCTCTTGAACCTTTTCTTTGATACGAAAATGTACACTACTGGCCATTAAAATTTTATTCACCAAGAAGGCGACATGCTGCATACATGAAAGTTAAACGACAGGAAGAAGGTGCTGTGATATGCAAATGATTAGCTTTTCAGCGCATTCAGACATAGCAGGCGCCGGTAACGGCACATGAAATGTGTTTAAATGAGGAAATTGTTCAGCTGGTTTCTCATATACAAATTGCATTTGAACGTTGTAGCGTTTGAAGCAGAAATGCGTACCAGCACGTTTCTGACTTTGATGAAGGTCGAATTGTAGCGTACCGGGATTGCGGTTTATCGTATCGCAGTATTGCTGCTCGCGGCGATCGAGATCAAATGACTTTTAGCAGGATATGGAATCGATGGATTCAAGACGGTCCTACGCAACGCCGTGCTGTATCTCAACGGCCCCCTATGACTAGAAGCCGAGAAGACAGGAATGTTACCCACATGGCCTTAATTTATCGTTCAGCCACGTCACGAGCTCTGAGTCAGTTGCAAGACAAGTGTCTGCAAGAACATTTCGACGACGTTTGCAGCAGCATGGACTCTCAGATAAGAGACCATGGCTGCGGCTACTCTTGAAGCTTCATAACAGACAGAAGCGTCTTCACTGGTGTGATCAACGACGAACCTGGGCACACGAATAGCGAGACGACATTTTTTCAGATGATTCGAGGTACTGTTTACGGCATCAAAATGATCGTATCCGTGTTTGGCGACATCGTGGTGAACGCACATTGGCAGCGTGCATTCGTCATCGCCATAACAGCCCATCAGCTGACGTAATGGTATGCGGTGCTATTGGATACACGCCTCGGTCACCTCTTGTTCACATTGACGGCCCTTTGAACAGTGCACGTTACAATTCTGGTGTGTTACGACCGTGGCTCTGCCCTTTATTCGAGCCCTGCGAAATCCTGGATAATCCATGACCCTGGATAATGCATGACCGCATGTTGCCGGTATTGTACGAACCTTCCTTGATACGGAAAATGTTGGGCTGATGCCTTGCCTGCACGTTCACCAGATCTCTCGCCAATAGAAAACGTCTGGTCCATGGTTGCCGAGCGACTGGCTATATACATACATACATATATAATCTATATATATATATATATTATACAAAATCGCTTCGAGAATCTTCTGATCTCCCAGTGATTCCAGAGTATTCCGTCGTACAGAGTATTAAGTATAATCGTATTTCAGAGTATTTCGTTTAAAGCGATCTGCTACAGCCTCTCGAGAATCTTCTGCCATCTCTCAAATCCTTGATAAGACCTGAACGGATTTGATAGCAACATGTTTTATTCCGTCGTATTCTCCAGAGTATTAAGTATTAATTCCAGAGTATTCTCCAGAGTATTTCGTCGTTCAATGCATTTGATACTGGCGGCTTCTTCATCGTATTTTTAAGAAAAACTACAGCCGGTTCTTAATTTTGATAACCAAGTGCATTGTTCATTTTCTTAGTCTAATCAATAAAAACAAATAGATCTTAAATAAAATTTCAATTTTTTTTTTTTCTCTTTATAAATAATTTTATATTTTTTGTTTTATAGTTAAATCTAAAATAACTCAAGTTAATTAATTAAAGAACATGAAAATGTGATTAAAGCGAATGCTATCACGATTTTTTTAATACATATTGATTGTGTTTCTAAAAAGACCGTTTTCGACTTATTGTACAATTTTATATTGTAGCTATTTGCATTATCTGAAAAACTGATTCCATGCACATTAAAGGAAATAAAAATTAACATTCTATTTTTTGTGTTTTTTTTACACCTAATTTGAATTTATCTTTAATAAATTTCTTGAAATTAAAATACGATTCTTGTTGAACTATAAAGAAATTATTCTATATCAAGAAATTATTAGATAATCAAAAACCAATATAAAAATATAAAAAGGGGTTATGATAAGAACAAATATAAAAATATAAAAGCTGGGAATCTAAAATTTTTTTCATGAGGGCTTTATGCAATCAGTTATGAAGGTCGCCAGACATTTAGGACATTTATCATGAGACTTCTATTTTGTCCCTACCTATGTGCTCTTTGTATTATACACCTCTTGAAATATGTATTGAGCTTACTATGAAAGTGTGAAAGAGGGATATTGATCGCCGAGCTATTGAAATCTATAATCTTAGAAGCTATTGAAAGCCGATTTTCAGAAAGTGAATGGTTGCATGTTTTCACAGATGGCTCCGCGTGAAATAGAGACTATGGTGCAAGGGCTGGTGTCTATTATGAATTTTTTTAATTTTTGTTTTCTAGAAGTCACATTCGCTGGGGAAATTGAGGGGGTTATCGCTGTTGCGGTTCAACAACTTTTACCGAGAGAATCTGCTTTTAATGTAGCTTTGTTCTTTCTGATTCAAATGTCAAGGACAGCTCAAAAAATCAGGCCCTTGCACAGAATTCCTACTGCAAGTCGCAGCAAATTTTGGAATGCAGACTCTCTTTAATGCATCCTTCCAGTGGGTTCCGGTACACTTTAGAATCGTGGTGAACTAATACGTGAAGCTACTTGCTAATAAAAGGGTTTTGGAGGCTCAGGCATTAGACGAAGACATTATAAAAATTCTTAGATTTTTGACAAATATGATTTTCAAACACAACTATTAATCTGAAGCAGCGGAAGCATCTAAGGGCAAGAATATGTATATAATATATAGCATATTTAATAATAAAATATTATATCAGATTTAAATCTATATAAATTTAAAGGTACGTTACACACCTAAGAAAAATTGAGCTTTTTTTTTTTTAAATTCATTTAAATGTACTTTTAGTATTATATTAACTTTTCTGTCTTCAAAAGTTCCCATAGCTCCGCCAGAATTAGTTAACATGACTATGACTGCCCCGCATACCTTATTTCACTGACAAAAGTAATTGAAGATTTGAAAGATTAATATCGAAAACAATTTGCTCATAGATATTTTAAGTTTATAACATAAGAAGTTTTTTCAAAAAGTATGTGGAGATTAAAAAAACAGTTTCATTTTACTTTTTAATTTACTTTCAATATAAGAATAGAATTTGACGTTAGTAAAATCCAGAATAGAGCTCTTTCCTTTTGATAAACTTTCCTTTCAGTTTATGCAATGAATTAAAAGGATTTGGATTTAAAAAAAAAATTAATCATAAAAATCAACATTATATGGAAAGAAATACATAAAATAAAAAAATTTATCTCAGACGATGAACTGTTTCATTCATTTTCGATAATTTTGAGAGATAACGTCAGCCACTTTGATCTCGTATTTATATTCATTGCATCGCGTAAAAGGAACTTTCATACGAGAGATGCACTCATCTCCTCCTAATTATCGCTTTTTGTGTTCACTTTCTGATTATTTATCTATATGTTTTATATTTTATTTCATAATTAAGTATACTCCTGAGGAACTCCGAAATGACAAAACATTTGACATTGTGAGTTGAGCGGAGGCTATGAACCGTTTGAGGTAGATAGAATACGGATGCCTGAGTAGAAAAAGACATTGATAATTTCGGATGAACAGCGCGGTAGCCCGCACAGGTTAACGTATCACTTTCACTAGATCTTATCACTAGAAGACGGAAAAATTAGCAGGATCCTATGAAGAAAGTAACTGGATGATCCCGAAATTTTACTTTAAGATGGTAGAAGATGAGAATTTTAAACTTAACTATTAATCAATAGACATTGACGATGTAATACAGGAACTTGATGACAGAAAAGCCCCAGGACCAGACGATCTTACTGATGGATCTTTCAAACATTAAGTTTATACTAACCCACATTGGAAGTTATCCATGTATAATTACGGTTACACTAATGGATTCGTATCGACGATTTGAAAGAAGGCAACAGTATTTTCGATTGGAAAAGGAGGTGAAGAATTAAATAAAGCAGAACCGTATAGACATATCTGTTGTCCATTTGGGGAAAAATCTTAATTTAACTCGTGTCTCAGAGACTTTTTTTTTTTGAAATCAACATGAAGTTAAATAAGAACCAATTTGGTTTTCGGAAAATTTACACTACTGAAGATGCTTTCAATCAAGCTTTATTTTCCTTCTATAAAAGAAGTCTATCACACATGCTTAATATCGCTCGATATTAAAAAACTCTCTTGATACGGTACGATGGTGTGATGTTATTAACAATTTGATTAGAAACATTCTTAATTATTACTTTTCCTTCATAAATGAAAGAATTCTCTCAATGAATGGAATTGCTGAAGAACTTGTATATAAGACAGGAATCCTCCAGGATCTAATTCAGGCCAGTTTCATGGTGACTAATAGCAGATCAAGTATTGAGCATTGATTTTGAAATGGATCAATATTCAGGCTTTCACAGAGCCCTTCTTACATATTTTAAAATGAATCTTAATCTTAAATGAATAAAAAGATGAAAAACTTGGACGGATTTACTATAGACTAAAATTTAGCTACACCAAAACTAGTTACTCCTAAAGGACTAGTTACTCCTAAAGGAAAGACAATAAAAAACTCATTCACCATCAAGATAGAAAAATTACCTATAAAATTTTCAAAGAATTAGAATGCATTGATTTGATTTAGGACCCAAATATTTTTTGGATGCACACTTTGATGACACTAATGATCTTCCACAATAAAATACAAAGAATCACAAGAGCCATATGGAAATAAAACCTTCAGATTGTTAAATAAATATAATAAACAGTTACTGAAAGGAATTCTATATGGTGCATCAACGTGCTTTTTCAGAAATAAAAATTTTATAAATAAAATCCAGCAGATTCAAAAGAATTTCAATACTTTCAATAACGAAATGTTATAGAATAGGCCCTAAAGTATCTCTAGAAGTTCTATCTGGGTACATTCCCATTGATCTTATTGCTAAATTAGAAAAAGTCTTCAGATTATTTCGGTAAAAAAATGATTTGGATTTATATAATAAAATGTGATAAATCAGAGTTAAATGTTGAGTTATGAGTTAGTTGCTTATAATTATGAGTCAAACGTAATTAACAGAATCCATCCATATGTTAAATTTAAATAGGATAAACTTTTAACTCTTTTACCTACAGATGGTTACCTACAGAAACTGTTACAGCAGGCTGAATAATTAAGTATAATCAGGAAGAAAAGTTGGATTTGCATTTGCACATTTGTTTATTGAAAATGTACAGAAATCAGAAATATTATAGATCACTAAAAAACTCTTCAATTTTTCTTGCAGAAATTTTGGCTCTACATGTAGTATTTAAATATTTAAAGAAAATAATGATTTAAATAATGTGGATAACATAGAATCATTGAAGACATTAAGTTCATAAGTGAAGAACTAAGGTATGGAAAGAAAATTCAATCCCATTGAATTAAGAGTCATGTCGGTACTACAGAAAATGAGTTGGGAGACATAAAGGCTAAAGAGCTACAAAGAAATTACCCCATATTTCAACAAAATTATCAAAAAAAAATCTCAGTATAGTATTAAAAGTCTTTAATCGTTGATGAAGGGCAGAGAAGATGGGAATCATCTGAGAAAGGAAGAACTACTTTTTACTTAATTCTAAAGAACAAATTAAAAAGATATCTGAAATTTCTTTATTAACCAATCAATTACTGGGCAGGTATATTTCTCTACATGCCAATCAAGATTCTTTAGAAAATCCAGTATTTGCTACTGTGGAATAGAGGAAAGATCTCCCCATTATGTCATTTTTTCATGTCCTACATTTAAAGACCTTAGAAAGCAATGTAAAATTTAAGAAGCTATTAATTACAAAATTATTATAATTGATAAAAAATATAATAAGGCAATGATTAAAATAGTTGAAATCCTTATGGGACTGTCTTTAGAAGGAATGTCTTTTTGATTGATTTGTATACATCGTAAACAGTTATTTTGCTCTAATTTTTATTTTTTTCATTGCATTCATTAATGCTGTATTTCTGTTTATTTTCTTGCCATTTTCTTGCTTTATTTTATTTAAACATTATGTATTAATTGGTTATGTTTTAACATTATGCTTTTTTATTTAAACATTATGTATTAATTGTCGCAGATGGTGGTTGTGTGCTGCTTTCGGTGGTTGTTGATGGCGGTTTGGTATTTGGAGTGTGATGATCCATGATTGGGCAGTTCGTTGTAGGCCTAGGCGGCAGAACTCGGCTCTATTCTTGATTGGGTGGTGGTTCTGTTGTGACGACTGGTTGTCAGTTATGCCGTATGCCTTTGGGAGGAGAGATATTTCTAAATAATGGATTATCACTTTTTTTAGCAATACAAAGTCAACACGACTCACTTAAATAGCATCACATTTCTTGACTTTCTCTCAAGGCAAACCAACAAGTAGGAATTTCTACGTTTGTTTGTATCCCTTGAATCTCAATTTTTTTTATTTTATTATGAACAGTTCTTCCCCTATTTAGGATTCAGAATATCTATTCTACAATTTTGATAGTAGAATGAATTCCAGTACTGGAACTCTTTTGAGATCCCGACACAAGAAGCTATACTTATTTATGTTTTCTAGGAAAAGCATAGTACCTCTGAAGTAGTCCCTAAATTGTATTTTTCCGTAAATGTAGTTCTAATTTACAAAATAACTTCCTCGTCTTTCAAGACGTTTGATGTCTTTAAACCGATTATTAATTCTTCTGTGAAAGGTTCATTGCGGATCATCTGAACAATTTTATTCTCTGCTTCATTTGTTTTAAATACAGAAAATTTCATTTTCTTTGTGCATCCTTTTGAAGTCTTAGAATTGAACCGAAATCTTAAGATCCACCCCAAAATTCTAATATTTCTAGTGCAGCTCAAAAGCGAGAAAATTTATTGTAGCAGAAGAATAATTTACAAGATTAGTTCATTGGTTTAATGCATTTTTTTGTGTGTTCAGGCCATGCAAACACAGCAATGGAAATACCTCCTACCATTTAGAACATAATAGCTTACAAAAGGAGCATGCATGATAACACGTCTAAGCAGTTTAATGATTCTGAAACATATTTTCTTTCTTCAACAGCTGAAAAGCCCCTTGAAGAACTATGGAGGGGTCGACCAAAACCACATTTTCACTTTTCCAAATTTCAAACTCTCTTTTACGAATTTAGAAAGTCTTGCTCCTATAACACATGTAAGGAGTTCCGGTCTTGATATGTTAATGAGTTTCAGAGCAGCTATCCTAGATTTAGCGAATAGTAGTTATACAAGTATTTCATCAGCTAATAGGCATTGAATGAGTATAACCGCCCCACATGAAGCAACCAGCTGCAAATATGCAACCAACTGTAAAATAAATGTAAACCTGAGTAAGAATGAAAGCTAATTAAAAATTCTTCGTGTATCTATTGGTGCTTGATATTCTTGAATCCCAACTCATTTTTTATTGCCAAAATTTTAGTAATAATTATTCAGCAAATAAAGGAACAGGAATGTTTTTAATTTAAGATTTGTAAGCGTCGTGGAACATTAATAGGTGATATTCTGATTTTTTTTTTTTTAGTTTAAAATTTTAAAAAAAATTGTGTTTGTGTAAAAATAACGCCTGATGAAAGTTAAACTTTATGTTGGATATCTGTGGTGAAAAAGGAAAGTTTAGAGTATTCAACAACATTATTGTATTTAATAATTATTTGATATAAAATTAAAAGTTATTTGTAAGAACTTGTGGCATAGCCACGCTACTTGTTTTACGTTTTGAATCGTGTTACCGCACGAAATTGTTAAGTTTTGCAGAACTGTTTCTGCATTAGCCATTGATTCAAGTTTACTGACGTTAGAAAATTGATTTTTTTTAAGTTTCAAATTAATTTGTACATTCGCTTGCATTTCTTTTCATTATTTATTATGGCTGTGCAAATGAAAATCGGATGACAGTTGAGTGGGATGGTGTGATATTATGAGTCGACTTAATGGACGAAAGTTCATTGAGTGCATTTTTTTATTTATTGTATAAATTAGAGGACAATCAAAGGATACAAGGCAGTTAAACGTAAGCAATAAGTTTACTTTTTAGTTTGAAAACCGTGTTGGCCATTTTGTTCGTGCACTTAAAACACGTTAAAACGACAAATTAACATTTATTTTTAGCACTGGTACTCGACGTCGATGCAAGATCTCCATCTTTGGCTACTTTTTTCTCAACATAGTTGAGTTCACCTCTTTTTCGATGTGATTTATTTTTATTTATTATTTGTAATTGTTTTTCCATGATTAAATAATGGATATGTATTACAGTGAATAACTTTCAAATAAGATTGCTTTATTGCTAAAATATATAACAAGTTGCTTGATATCATATAAACCCTGATATTTTGTAACACACATATTTTTTTTTAAATTCTAATTAATCATTTTTAAAAAAAAAATTTTTTGTATACAATCTTGTTTAAATTAGAAATGTTAACTAAAAACAGAGTAATTATAATTTTTCTTTTGTTTGTAAATTATTCAGAAATATTTTAGAAAAATTCAAAAGAATGTTATTTTTAACAGAGAATATGTTTAACAGATGGATCAACAGATTATCGATGGACCATTAGATTGATTTTATGTGATAAATTTATGATTGTCATCTTTTTAGTTTGAAAATGCATTTTAAGAAAATTATTAGTATTTAAGTATGAAAAGTCATATATTCAAAACAATATTTGCTTTTCTATCATCTTTTTATGGTGATAAATAAATATTTATTTAATTAAATTAATAAACATATTAATTTGATTAAAAATTTTAACATCACATCTTTTCATCAAACAATATATATTTATAAAATTTTAAGATAATAAACTAAATCATTTTTTTTTTCTTTTATTCTAGTCCAATATATTGAACTAGAATCTTTTTTTCTTTTTTTTTTTTTTTGCAAATGTATATTAAAAAACAAATTGTGCATTTGTTGGGTACACAAAATATAACATATAAATATAACATTTCTCTCGATAAATATATTGTTACAATACGAGTTAATTTTGTTGATCGTATAATTTTCATGTACTTAGAGTGCCAAATTTAACGGTTTAAAATTAACCTTTAATTTATATTATCATTAAAGGTTAACAACGTTTGAAGAACGTTAAGAAGATAATTATTAATGTTAAGAAGTTTAATTATTAATGCCTCTGTTCTTATTATAGTCTGAAAAATTAATCTTTACATTAATTCGTTTATCTAGGAACTTTAATCATTAAATAAGCTATTTTTTGTTAATAAAATAAATGCCGATAAATATTTGTGAATAAGTTTAACGCGAGCTTAAAGAATCATATAAATGAAATATTTTTTTTTTCAATTTTCAAACACAAGGTAATTGGGGTTTTTTTTTCTCTGCACTATAATATTTATTCATGCTCGAAATTGCATTGATACGCTCAGTAAATTTCTTCTTCTTTCTTGGAACAGTGACTTTTTGAATATAAAAGTTTTGGACTTTGTTAAAATTGGATAATATGATTGAAACTTTACAAAGTTTCTAGATGAAAGTATCCTTTATTAAACCCTGTTAAATTTTCTGTAAAATAAACTATTTAATTAAAAAAATTTTTATATTCTTCAGACTTTTTTTAAAGTAAGTTTTAAACAGTAAAAAAAATTATTAAAACAGGCTATACTTTTTTCACCAAAAGAAAGTTTATATTTTGTTACACTAACAAACATAGAAAGGACAATTACTTATTCCATTAAAAAAAAAACTTATATAAAAGTTTTTTTTTTTTTTAAGTTTAAGATTGGGTGTTCAATACACATAACATTTTATTTGCATTTCTAGAGAATCATTTATTAAAATAAGCATTTTCTCCTGAAATGAACCAAAATCATCTTTTCAAGCGAAAATAGTTCAAACTGAATGTGGCACACATTTTTAGTGCAAATACATTGTTTACTTTACAAAGCAACGACAAAAAAAAAAAAAAAAAAAAAAAAAACCCCGAATTTAAATTCTTAGTGATGTCGTCGACTGAGCTTCTGAAATTGAGTATAAAGGCACTTCCTCAAAAACATAACCATTACTTAATTAATTTCACTTCCTCAACACATCTCAAAAGGCCATTCTTATCGTAAGCTACAACTCCTTGATAGATGAAGAGTGTCTAGTAGTGGACAGGGACAAAAAAGGAAATTACTGGTTAGTGCTGTGCATCGAGGCAAATTGCAGCATTGACTGAAATAGGAACAAATCATTCAATAAAGCGGCAGATTAATAGATAAAGCATCACAAGAAAAGTTGAAACTTCTCTCGTCAAGTTTTGTTGCATAACTTTGCTGTGTTTGTAATTAAATGAAGCATAAAGTAGCATTCCATAAAATTTGGACATTTAATAATAGTTATTTTACCATTTACATGTATTTTCTACGTTTGCTGTTAAATTTTGGTGACAAAAAATAATTTAAAGATCGAGTTCCAACAGTCATTATGTCTGATTGAAATATCCAAAGTAATCGAATAATTTATTCAGTAAGATGGGATGGGCCTTATTTATTTTTTTTTTAATCTAAAACTAACATTTTTCTTAGAATGGTGCAAAGATGAACAAATATGGATGAAAGATTGTTTTTACTTTTGATGACAAGAAATAATTAAAGCATTGTATTTCAGTAGTTATCAATAAAAATTATACAATAAAATAGGATGAGCTCTAATTTTGTTTGAAAATGACATTATTATACAATGAAAAATTGAGCCAAATATGCAATTTAGCTTTTTATTCATAAGTCTAAATTTGATTTTTTTTTCAAATGACTGTCGTTTTGACCTGAGATTTTTTTGTCACTGCAACGACAGTTATGTAGAAGGTTCAATGTTACCCAGCAAAGAGTTTCTGCTATCTGCATCACAATTTGGAACAAACACCTCCGAAGGTGGTATCTTGGGGCCATTTTACTCTACAACTCTTCGAATCCAATGAAAAGACTTTCCTATCTGCAGATTTATCACATACTAAATATCTTAACTAAGAAGATAGGCCTTGGATATGATAAATTATAGATTAAAAAATAATATCCAGTAAGTCATGCTGCTCCTCTAAATTGAAATATAAACTTCAAAATATGTAAAATGAGAGATAAAGATATTCAGAAAATATTTTCTAATATCATTTGAAAAAAAAAAACATTTTTATAACTTTTGAACTCTCTTTTTTGTTTCTTCTTGCCCATAAGTGAATTAAGAAATACACAATGTCTAAATGCCCTCCGTCTCATTTTTGCCTATCTAACTGTTGTGAGGGAACTTGCTTTGGGTTATTTGAAACAATGCACACGCATTCGATATTTATTTTACAGAAGCAGAAAAAAGGCTTTATTGACAGAATGCCTTCAGTAAAAACTTTGTCTGGCCATGAGGAAGAACAACAAACCAAAGTCCTTTAGTAAGGGATATGACCTCCCCTAACTGCAATGGTTACGTGACACCGTCTGTTCATATTTCATTCCGAATTGTGCAGCAGATCTTGAGGTAAAATTACAGATAAACCAAAAACATTCCACTTTCGAGGGAACACAAACTTTCAAGATATAATTGTGCAAACATACTGCAAGTTATTTCGCAACCTAGTGTTGCAATTTGCGAGAATTCATTTCTTCACTGATGGTATGAATTGACTCTTTCAGAAAAAGAAGACTCGATGGCGATGATAATTGGATATTTTCTACTTTTTCTCTTAATCGTTAAACAAAGGCGTGACATTTAACCATGTCTCTCGGAAGATAATAATCTCCATATATTCGCAAGGAACTATTCTGATGTAAATTACATCAGAAAGAAGGAATTATTCTGATGTGGCAGAGAAGAAGTTGAGACTCATAAGTTGAGTTGCTTTGTCATAAAAGAGAATATTCTGAAAATACACCGCATTCGATTTGTCGTAAAGAAAAATATCCTCTAATTGTTTCCCTAAAGGAGAATATTCAGAAAATAACCTTTGTTTTCTTTATTGTAAGGAAGAATATCCGCATCCGCTTGTCGTGAAGGGGGATACAGCTGAGAATGCCGGAACTATGGATAAGAACTGGTCAGAGTAGGGAATCGGGTACAGGAATTCATTCAAAACTGCGACTCTCGACTCGAACATACAATTTTTATTTTCCCAAAATTCTAGGAATTAATCTTAAAAATGAAATTTTTAAACAAATTGTAAGTAGAATTACAGTAATTAATTATTAATTTCATGTTGCAACTTTTTTGGTTCATTAAACTTTTGGAATTGTTTCTCGTTTAACAAAAATCTCTTTAGAAGGTAAGGAATTGTATTCATTTCTATATATATATATATATATATATATATATATATATATAGGAACTGTATTTATTAATGTATATATTTATGATTATAGGAACTATATACAATGTAATTCAAAAATTATAAAACTATATACTTTCGAAAATGTTACGAATACTTTTTCTGTAATTCAAGTCTTTTATGTTACCCAGTGGCATTTAGCTCCCTTTTCTGATTTTGTTTAGACATTATCCTAATAATGCCCAAGCAAATGACTGGCCAAGTCAACTTTGCCCTGAATCCATTCTTCTGCCATATTAAAATTTTATCTCTGAAAATTGTGTTTGAAATATTTGAGCAACACCGGTAAAATAGCATTGTTCAGATATAAATTACTTTAAAAACATTAAAGTCATTTTCGTGAATATTTTAAGTCTATTTTTTTGTGTTTTTCTTATTTCTTATACTATTATGTATTTCGTATAATACGTATTATAACATTTACTGACTATTCGTTTTCTAACTAATACTTGTTAATAACAGCAACAACCATTTTAATTTAATAGGTAAAGTATTTTGCATTTTGCCGGGTTTAATATAATAAATAGACTTGCATTAGAATTACAGTCATTTCAATATCACCAAAATAAAATTTCTCTTTGTAGTAATTAGGTAAAACAAAGGAAAATAGAAAAAATAAATAGAAAACTTAATAATTTGTATTAAATATAACAAAAAAAAGAAAAGAAATAATTTAATAATTTTATTTCATTTTTATGATTATTCATTAAAACTAAACTATATACATATTTTTAGAAAAAAAAAAAGATGGAACTTTTCATTTATGAAGGATTTAAAGCTATCATGATTATAATAGATTGCATTAGTTGCAAACTACTAATAATCGTTACTTGATGAAATTTTACGGTTAGTACAGATTATTTTATGTGATACAGGATGTGTTTGTTTTTCGTATTAAATTGAAGATTTATGTCCTACCACTGTCGTTAATATAAATTTAGATTCAGCTGACCATTTCAGACCATCCATTCACAGCTTTCGTCTAGCGTTACTCGCCATTCATAAATCTCCTGTTGTTTCCAACTTAATTGCAACTTTAATTATAGGCCACCACAGAAATCCCTGAGTTTGCCATAAACCGCATTCAGCGAAGAAATTCCAACTTGTTATTTGAACTGTTGTGAAATAACGAAGAAAATTTTTAAGTATAAGAAAAAAATATATAGGCATTTTTTTTATAGTTTTTTTTATTTAAGTTATAATTAACAAAAAGTTCAACATTCAATATAATAAGCGTTATTTCCACTTAGAGTGCAAATTATCAATTTCGTTCTCATTTGAATATAGAACATCAAGTATCCTAATGAGCAGGCCTTTTCGTGGTCCGCCTAATCATATGTTTATTTTATTTAAAAATTTTAAATTGAAAGTCTTTTAGATTTTGATAAAATATTTAAACAAGCAAACTAGACCAGCTTTAATGCATGTCATATCAATAACATGCTAGCCTGGAAACACAGCGATTAATTACGATATTTATCGCTTAAACCTCTGCGCTAAACAAAGTCGATGTGGATGTTACTAAGTGATACATTACAAGCCGCAAACCATGTTTGAATCAAAAATATTTGTGAACAAACAATTTTAGAAACAACATCTAACTTATCCCTTCTATTTTTGGTTACTATGAAAATCGAATCATATATTAAAATTGTCTAATTTATGTAATTATTTATTTGCTTTTTTATATTGCATAAATAGTTTTATAATAGTAAGCTTTTTATGTAATAGTAGGCTATTTAGCGTCAGTGTTGTTGTACTGTTGGAAAAATTTGTTGCATTTGAAAAAAAAAAAATAATAGTAGATATATAAAATATATTTAGTTTTAATAATTTTGAAAAGAATATAGGAAACAATTTCAATCATGGTGCTATTAACCTAAGCGACCACAAATGTGGACGCTATAGTGTTCAGGCATTTTTTTTTTTTTACTTTCAATGTAAAATGAATAATCATAATAAAACAAAACAAAAAAATGTCATTTTTTTTTTAAATCCAAGCCCTGATATCTTCGCTTGTCTGACGCCACGTCGTTAAACGACTTGGCGATCCTGATCCTGAAATCCAAAGGCAGCAAGCGTCGCCATATTGATGATTTATTACAGATCACTGTGACTCGGAAATCTGAAGACATATCTTTACTTAAATGGCGACCAATTTTTCGGTCATCATGAAATGCACCACTTCAGCGACAAGAGAAATTGCCGACAAAAGATCAAACAATTAATCGGCCGACCAACATAATCGGCAAAATAAGAAAATTTTAATATATAGCTACAACAATGATAAATTACACAATTTATTGAAATGAAAACTTCAAAACCAGGAACAATATACTTTAAATATCAAAACCATGTATAATATAAATTTGTGATGAAATATGCGCTGATAAAATTTGTATTCTAAATTTTCTTATTAAATTTAAAATTCCATGTTTCTATTCCAATATATGAAAAGAATTAAGTAAGGAATTAACTCAAACACTAACGAATACTTTGACGACAAATTTCACAGCAACTTAAAAAAAAAAAAAAAATTGAATTCCATAAGCCCCAGGAATTTTATATGACAATTGGCTCTTACTTTTTGGACACAGTAGTATATTCTGAATGTTTATTGCATTTATTTTAAACTTATTATTATTTTATTAAAATTATTATTTATTTAACTTCTACCTAAAATGTTTTTTTTTTTAATTTTACGTGAAATTAGCATTGTGTTTGATTAATTTTTAAAACACTGTTCGAAACAATTAGGGGACATTAGAATTTTAGGTAAAAACAGCAAGATGATGAAATGTGTTTGGTGTCTGATGTGTGATGTCTAGGTGTTTTAAGATGTGAAAAAAAAGAAGGAGATGCAACGAACAAGGAATAATTAAATTTCATTGACGATATTTGTCGATGAGCAAAAATGCACAATTTCTGCACGTCACACAAACAATAAGCTGCTGAATTGTTTCTGGGTGTGATAAGAGACCGCCTTAGAACGTTGAACATGTTCTGTTGGTTAAAGTTTGGGGAATATGCTCACTAATCTATTCAAAGGATTGCTTTCTGGAAACGGAAATTGTCCACTAACTGATCACGACGTAGCCTGGCGTTACTATCCATGAGAACGAATTCATCTCCGATTGCAACAGCTTAAAAGGGCCACAATAGTTCTGAGGATCTCAAGCTCTACAACGTTGAGCTGTTAGTGCTCCATTCCAGATAATGTTCCAGGACATCACTCCGCTTCAGCCAAATCGGACACTTTCCTTCGCAAAATCAGGAGAACATGTGCACCAGGTTCTCTCCTGAATTAGCCTATTGTTAGGTTGCACATGAAGAGCATGCTGCTCCACTCGTCTCCTTCTCATCTGAGATGCGTCTGCGCTCCTGTCCTGGGGGCAGAAAAAGTGTGTCAACGAAACTCAGACCATAGTTCCGCGAGAGTACAAACGCAAATGATGGACCTTGTTCCGATCTTCGGCGAACATTTCCAGTTTCAAAAACCGAATTTTGAGGAATTCTAGCGCTTCCGTTACAACGAATTGCATTTGACCTGCCTCGAACTGTCCAATTTACGGATTCAGCCAAGCCGTCTTGCTGTGACGTCGCAGTCACTGTTGCAAAACATTCAATGTGTGACAATTGTTTTTAATCTCCTCTTACAAAAAGGAATGCCGCTGGTCACTTTTCACTCCGTATAACAGTTTTCGATATCACAGACAAAATTTGCAATTTCCCAATTTTGTAAACGTTACAATTTTCCGTATTAACTTCTATTATTTTATTATTGTTAAAAATTTTCGATTGTATGGTTATTTCATACCGAACACACAGTTTCCCCTAATTAGTTTGAGGACTGTAGTTTTGAAGCAATTGTGCAATATATTTCACACAGAAAGTATTAATGTAAGTTTCTTTTATTTATTCATTAATTATTTTTTACATTTTAATGTAAATTTTAACATTGAATGCTATTCGAGTTTCTGTTTTTAAATTTCCCAGTTAGAGGATTTCAATGATTTATATCTTTTATTAGAATATGCATTTAATTTTATTTCAATCAATTTCATGCCGTTTTATTTTGTATCAGCGCTCAAGTGCAGATCGTAGAAAAAAAGGATTTTCGGTTCATTTGCCGAAGAGAAGAAACAAATCCCAATACATTTCGTTTAGTGCAAATAAAAAAACAAATGCTAATATATTAATGTCGTTAACAATCATGAATGTAGAATTGCCAAATTTGTGAGGTGCCAAATAAATGCCTCTTCTACTTTGTTTTCATTCAAGAGACTAGATATATAGAAAATTAAAAACAAACACTAAATTACTTATTCTATTCAGCTCTTCTCTTCATTCGAAATTCATAGTCTCGACCTATTTCAATTACGCAGAAGTTATAGAAGTATTGACTTGTGGGGAAGCAATAAAAGGCAGACGTTAGAAAATAAAACGTACGCGGAAACAGTCTCCAAAGATAATGAGGATTTTGAAAAGAAAACAGTTTTATCGCCTGTTTGTGCTCGACTAAAATAAAACATTCCAAGAATCATGAAAAACGCTTTTGTTTTTGCCACGAAAGAGATATTGTATCTCCATTTGCCACTTTCATCCATTTTTATTTCCTTTCTTATTCTTAGAAAATTTTGTCGATAAAATATTATTTTAAAACCAAGTTTCATGAGCTTAAAAAAATGGATTTGAACAAACAACTTGTTTCAAGGATTTCCAATAAAAACAACTATAAAAATACAGTTATAGTTAAAAATATAACGCAATTTGTAATGTCGAAGGAGATTTAAACCGCTTGATGCCATCAAATATGATCATGTAGATATAAAAAAAGTCAATCAATAATGCTTTTAACAATTATTGCTTTTTCCCGTAAGCAAGTTTTATAAGCAAAATCACTCCAGTTTGGGTGTGCCCTTTCCTCCGTTGCTTTGTTCTGATGCTTCATTCATTAAAAAGGAAAGAACTACGCGCTTAATATTTGCTAATATCACAGTCAGGTATAAGTTACAAATATACTACACGAATAAGAAGTTGGAAATTGTATTTACGTTTTTAAATTTATGGCGCAATTTAATTATGATTTTCTAGCATTCTCTCATTTTAAAATGAAATGCAACACACAATTAATTTTTAAATTTACACAGTTTGAAAAAACGCAGAATTCCATTTGTTCACCATTTTTATTGCCTGCCGACCTCGGGGAAGACTTCAAACAATACAATAGACATAGTGATAATTGCAGCTGTAACGTTTAATTTTTAAAACGTTTATGAACATCGTACCATATTTTGTACATCATTGTTGATTTGATGTCGCGACAAATTTGGGATGCTGAAATAGGATTCAACCACAATGTTTGCAGTGTTGATACTAATGTTGTTTTAATGACGTAAAATTACCCTCTATTATGTAATTAAAACAGTTATTTATTTTTCAATTTTTATTTGTAAAGCCTCATAAAATTGCAGTTGCGACAGATAATTTTACCTCCTCTAATTACACATCTTTCAGCCGTTTACACTTGTGGAACACAGAAGAACTTTGAGACCCATAAACTAACTGTATTCGTAAGCTGCAAAACTTATCGGTTCACCTTCATTTATCAGCTTTGAACAGGGTATTATGCACTTTAGGGTTCCGATTTCACCAAGATTTCATAACAAGGGACCTCTGGGGACCCGCCATATTGTACCTATTCACGCACTGCAATTTCGAACGAACATAACCTGGTGTTTAAGAGTTTAGCAGCTTCCCACATCCTCGACCTTAACGGAGGTGTTTTCCGGCTTACACATTCGTTGCGTCCGTCTCCGAAATCGGCACAAGAGCATTTGATTCGGCTTCACTTGCAGAGTTTCAAAAGAAGATTCTTTAGTTCACCCAAATCCAAACGTTCTAACAACAGCTCCTCGCTCTACTACGAAAAATTAAATAAAGTTCTGTATGGCATGTGACACCAAAGTATTTGAATCTTTCCGTTGCAGCCATTTAAATTCTACATTTACCTTTAGTTCTACTCAACAAAAGAACTAAATATGGCACTTGGTCAAATTTACGATAAACCTGTCTTTTTATTAGCTCGAATTACTTGGAAGCTTATTTCTTTTGATCTGATAAGAAAACTAATTTTAAATTTATAACTATTAACAAGTAATATTTTGCCGTGGCTCAACCACTGCTGTTATTACTGCCAAACATCGGCATTGCAGACCCAAATCTGAGAGAACCTCCGATTTCGTTTCTATAGCTCAATTGCACGCCCTCCTTGAAATTTGGAGCATATATTCATATTGTACACGAATCCATATGCGTGGCATGAACATACTTAGGAATAATTTTTGCCAAAAAAAAATGACAAAACTTTAAATAAAGAAAGAAACTATTTTCTAAATATGAGGAATGAATCAATCTTCTAAACATATACTATTTTCTGAACATAGAGATAGGAACTATCTTCTGATAATAAAGAGACTACCTTCTAAAAATAAAATAAAAAATATCTTCTATATGTAAAAGATCTATTTACAAAAGATCAATAAAAATATTTTCTATATATAAAGAAATATTTCCTCAACATAAAAAAGAAACTATTTTCTAACCATAAAAAAAAAAAAAGAAAAATAATAAAGGAAAAAAAAATAAAACAGTTGTGGACGATGAAGTGCAGCCGCATTTTGATATAAGTATTCAAATTATCATAGTACATTAGGGTGTACTAGTTTATGAAAGAGATCTCAAATTAATCTATAGATCAGAAATAAAAATACTTTTAATTGATCAAATTAATAATTGATTGTCACACACAAAGAAAACTTTTTCTCTCTTTAGGAAAAACGAAGAAAACTAATAGCCAGAAACTGTCATTTCTTTCGTTTACGCCATAGTTTTTAAATAAACAGCTTCTATTCGGAACGCGAAAAAAAAAAAAAAAATAACAAAATTCTTATCTACATTATTTTTTATTCACAATGTATATAATTTCTAATATAATTATAATATCTACATACTTGTAGCATCAAAAGTGTTCCTAAATTTTAAGAAACGTTTTGATACTAATTTTTAGAAACATTTTATAAAACCACAGATTAGAAATTTAGACATTTATAAAGACATCCGTTTGAAAAGCAGAAACAGACGAATAAATTATTCTTTAGGTGTGCTTGCCAGATAGTCTCGGCTACTATGTAATTCAAAATTTTTGTAAATAAGAAATTAAATATTTTTATTGCAAATAAAATTCTTCCAAAATTACCTTTCCTTTCCCATTACACCACTCTGCGAATCCGTCTGACTTAGTCGCTTGCCAGGTCTCCACACAACCGTTTGTCGAACTATAGTTTCTATGTCATCCATATAAATACATGAGCATGACGCTTGTGAGTTTTGGCCAGAAATTGCAGTAACTTGAATTCAAAATGCCGTAAAATGATATACAGTATTAAACACATCACTACATTAACGCAGCACGTTTAAATGTATTACACAAGATTTAAGACATTTATTTGAATAAAAATATATCTTCCATTTCCAAAATCAATGCTCAACACTTGATCTGCTATTAGTCACCATGAAACTGGCCTGAATTAGATCCTTGGAGGATTCCTGTCTTATATACAAGTTCGTCAGCAATTCCATTCATTGAGAGAATTCTTTCATTTATGAAGGAAAAGTAAAAATTAAGAATGTTTCTAATCAAATTGTTAATAACATCACACCATCGTACCGTATCAAGAGCGTTTTTTAATATCGAGCGATATTAAGCATGTGTGATAGACTTCTTTTAATTTCCTTCTATGTTTTTCAAAGCTTGATTGAAAGCATCTTCAGTAGTGTAAATTTTCTGAAAACCAAATTGGTTCTTATTTAACTTCATGTTGGTTTCAAAAAAAAAAAGTCTCTGAGACACGAGTTAAATTAAGATTTTTCCCCAAATGGACAACAGGGATGTCTATACGGCTCTGCTTTATTTAATTCTTCACCTCCTTTTCCAATAGAAAATACTGTTGCCTTCTTTCAAATCGTCGATACGAATCCATTAGTGTAACCGTAATTATAGATGAATAACTTCCAATGTGGGTTAGTATAAACTAATGTTTGAAAGATCCATCAGTAAGATCGTCTGGTCCTGGGGCTTTTCTGTCATCAAGTTCTTTTATTACATCGTCAATGCCTATTGATTAATAGTTAATTTTAAAATTCTCATCTTCTACCATCTTAAAGTAAAATTTCGGGATCATCCAGTTCCTTTCTTCATAGGATCCTGTTAATTTTTCCGCCTTCTAGTGATAAGATCTAGTGAAAGTGATAAGTTAACCTGTGCGGGCTACTGCGCTGTTCATCCGAAATTATCAATGTCTTTTTCTACTAAGGCATCCGTATTCTATCTACCTCAAACGGTTCATAGCCTCCGCTCAACTCACAATGTCAAATGTTTTGTCATTTCGGAGTTCCTCAGGAGTATACTTAATTATGAAATAAAATATAAAACATCAAGATAAATAATCAGAAAGTGAACACAAAAGCGATAATTAGGAGGAGATGAGTGCATCTCTCGTGTGAAAGTTCCTTTACGCGATGCAATGAATATAAATACGAGATCAAAGTGGCTGACGTTATCTCTCAAAATTACCGAAAATGAATGAAACAGTTCATCGTCTGAGACAAAAAATTTTTTTATTTTATGTATTTCTTTCCATATAATGTTAATTTTTATAATTAATTTTTTTTTTTAAACCCAAATCCTTTTAATTCATTGCATAAACTGAAAGGAAAGTTTATCAAAAGGAAAGAGCTCTATTCTGGATTTTACTAACGTAAAATTCTATTTTTATATTGAAAGTAAATTAAAAAGTAAAATGAAACTGTTTTTCTCCACATACTTTTGAAAAAACTTCTTATGTTATAAACTTAAAATATCTATGCGCAAATTGTTTTCGATATTAATCTTTCAAATCTTCAATTACTTTAGTGAAATAAGGTATGCGGGGCAGTCATAGTCATGTTAACTAATTCTGGCGGAGCTATGGGAACTTTTGAAGACAGAAAGTTAATATAATACTAAAAGTACATTTAAATGAATTTTTAAAAAAATCATTTTCTTAGGTGTGTAACGTACCTTTAAATTTATATAGATTTAAATCTGATATAATATTTTATTATTAAATATGCTATATATTATATACATATTCTTGCCCTTAGATGCTTCCGCTGCTTCAGATTAATAGTTGTGTTTGAAAATCACATTTGTCAAAAATCTAAGAATTTTTATAATGTCTTCGTCTAATGTCTGAGCCTCCAAAACCCTTTTATTAGCAAGTAGCTTCACGTATTAGTTCACCACGATTTTAAAGTGTACCGGAACCCACTGGAAGGATGCATTAAGAGAGTCTGCATTCCAAAATTTGCTGCGACTTGCAGTAGGAATTCTGTGCAAGGGCCTGAAGAACTGATTTTGAATCAGAAAGAACAAAAGCTACATTAAGAGCAGATTCTCTCGGTGAAAGTTGTTGAACCGCAACAGCGATAACCTCATTTCCCCAGCGAATGAGACTTCTAGAAAACAAAAATTAAAAAATTCGCAATAGACACCAGCCCTTGCACCATAGTCTCTATTTCACGCGGAGCCATCTGTGAAAACATGCAACCATTCACTTTCTGAAAATCGGTTTTCAATATTTTCTAAGATTATAGATTTCAATAGTTCGGCGATCAATATCCCTCTTTCACACTTTCATAGTAAGCTCAATACATATATCAAGAGGTGTATAATACAAAGAGGACATTGGTAGGGACAAAATAGAAGTCTCATGATAAAGTCCTAAATCTGCCGACCTTCATAATTGATTGCATAAAGCCCTCATGAATCTTTTGATTCCCAGCTTTGTTCTTATCATAACCTCTTTAGGTTTTTGATTATCTAATAATTTCTTGATATAGAATAATTGCTTTATAAAGAAATTATTAGATAATCAAAAAAAAGTAGAATGTTAATTTTTATTTCCGTTAATGTATATGCATGGACCACAGATAATGCAAATATACAATATAAAAACAATAAAGTCGAAAACGGTCTTTTTAGAAACACAATCAATATGTATTAAAAAAAAATTGTGATAGCATTCGCTTTAGTCACATTTTCATGTTCTTTCTAGTTAGAACTATAAAACAAAAAAATACATCGAGAAAAAAAAATTGAAATTTTATTTAAGATCTAAAATGCGCAATGAAGTGACCAAAACTGCAGGGCCATAACAAAAAAATATATGTATGTATAAAAATACAGAACAGCAATGTGAGAAACAATTTTTCTGAGAAATCAGAAGACAAACAAAAGAAATTAATTATAATATCCCAAAAATCACTTTATGAAGGAATACATAACCTGAGTATGTTTTAATCTGTACAATATATGCTTGCTAGAAGACTGGTTCCCAAAATTTCTCTAGCAATGTATGTGATGCATCTTAGCGATGTGGTGGAATAAAATAGAAATACTGTGAAAAGTTTTTTCTAACATTTGTTTTTTTTTAATAAACCGTAACATGTTCCCTGTCTTCATTTGTCATCATCGTATGAAAAATGTTTTGATCTCTGTTATATGAAAATATTATTAAACAATTTCTAATATTTTGTTGTATGACCGTGGTTTGTGCATCCATACTAATCACTCATTAGAAAATTACCAAAATAAATAAACTAAAGTAATATGAATATTCGTTATAATTAAACAACATATAAATAAATTAAATATGAAAATCTATACAATGTATACCGTATGCCCAAGTGTGGGTGCCCAAGGGCGGGGCGTTTATCCAAAGTTATCATTCCTTTGATTTTAACTTCATTTCTACAACTCATTACGCATTTCAAATTGTTATAACGCCATAGATGTACATTATTTATGTTATACATATTAAATAAAGATAGAAATTCTAATAATATTTCTGTAAATAAATGGTTTTTAATATTTAAAACAAAATTTCAATAAATATTTACATTTTTAATTGTAATATTTAATTTTACATTTCAAAATGATGTATCTAAGAAATAGCTCCACCTTTCTCATCGGTATGGAGTGCGCGACCGCTGGAAGGTTAACCTTAAAAGACATGGAATCTTTCAAGGAGTACATTTCGTAAATTTCCATTGCCCTTTGCTGAATTCTGTAAGAGACATTTTAATTAATTAATGTGTAGAATTTTGTTTATAAATTTAACAGAATATTTAAAATATGATAGTTATATAGTAAAAAGGATTTCCATACTGAGAATAAACACATTTCCTCACTAAACCGTTTTTAGTGAAAAAAAAAATAGAGAGAGAGAGAGAGAGGACGGAGACATAAATATGCTCCACTGTTACAATGAACATTTACTTTGATAAATTAGATATTCCTAGCTTCCATCACTAAATAAAAATTTTCTATTTAAATAAACTACAGATATTTAATATAATGTAATGGAAATAAATTACACACACAAGTGTGTTTAAAAATTACACAATTAAATATATATTATAAAAAGAAATTTAAATATCTAGTTACTTAGGATAACTACATGGCTATATTATTTTGTACATCCTGTTTGCGACCACAGATTATGTGTAGGGACAGCATAAAAACAAATTTAAAAAAAAGTAAACCACAATGACGAAAAGAAAGTTTCAAAAAAGAAAAAAAGTTGCATTCTCAATAGCAATCATCATAGAACTATTTCTTTAAACGGAAACACATAGCCACGCGGCTATTAGACAGTCAAATAAACTGAAAACTGAACTGCAACTGAAAAACTTTTTCCAGCCGAAGCGCGCATTAGCTGTCAAGATCAACAAGTTAACAAACTCTTGGTTCGTATGAAATTAGTGAGCAACACCGATCCGTTATCTTTTCTAAGAAATCGCCAAACGCCCCCTGGCCTCAAAATGATGAGTGCCAGCAAATGAAATGTCATATAAATTAAGTAAGCGCCAGTTCATTCAAAAGTATCAAATTCTTTATAGCATTCCAAACTGTTGAAGGTTAGACTAATAACGCTACAATTAAGATGATGAATTTACATGCTTCATAAAGAAATTTTTTTTAAGTGTGTTAAATATGGACTCATCTAAAACAATATGCTTATCATCATCATCATCATCATAACAACAGGACTAGCATGATTTCGCACATAGCAGATTAATAATATATAAACTGAAATTATTTGTATTTCGATATAGCTGGCAAGAATATAACAGAAAATGTACACTAAATTTTAAATTTCATATATGCATAGATACATGATTGCCAATTTATAAAATGGGATTTAAAAAAAGTAGGTTTTAATGTTTCAAGTTTATGAATCTAACAATTAACAACATCAATTTAAGCATCTAAATATAATATCTTTATTCGAAAGAATTATTTCGTTAATAATAAATGTAGAATTAATTGTTTAAAAATGAATGGACTTAAGCAACTACCAAACTCCCATTCTGAACCGGTAAAGTTGAAACAAGTTATGATTTATAAATAAAACAAAACCCTGCCTAAGTTTGAAATTTTCTTTAAATTTAGTAAGAATAATAACTGTAATAAAAAAAAAAGATAACAAAGAGACTAAACTAAAAAAAAAAAAAAACGCAGTTATAAGCGGTAAGAAAATCGAAAATCACTTAAGGAAAATTCTCTTTTCGTGAAGACCACGAGCTCCGACTGGTAATCAAGAATTTTAACAAACGGAACTCTGCAATTGGGGACGTTAAAGGAAGAAGAAAAAATTACCCTTTTGACAAAAGTTCTAGAACTCCGAAAAAGTTGGCGATTTTTAGAAAAAGGGAATTTTTCCTACAAGTAGTCGATCTTCTTACCGCTTTCGCCCTACCGTAGTGAGCTGAGTTACTTTTTCTTTTTGCTACATCAATGTACACTTTTTTGTTAATTTTGTTTTTGTGCATTTAGTATTTTAGCAAAGTTTTAAAAAATAAACTGTTTGGGTGCGATGCTTTAATAGAAATGTCATTGCACTAAATCGAATTAGGCTTAGTTATCTACTCCAGGTATCGGTAGGCCCAGTTTTTAAATTATTCATGTGTAAATTGATCACCTAAGTAATTCTAATAAAGATATACTTAGTAATATAACTTGATTGTTGTAAAAATTGTAAGGCTTCGTGTTGTAAAGCAGCCATAGTTTCATTATAGCCTACAATTTTATCATTTGTATTCTTATGATAATTAATAAATTAAGATTTGTGCATATATTTATATTATTCTAAATCTAATGCGATTTATCTAATATACTCTTGCTAGCTGTACTGTAACGCAGATGATTTTCGTTTACCTACTATAATAAAAAATATGTGAGAATAACGTTAGGCATGACCTAATGACCATGATGATAAGTATATTGTTTTAGAATGAAGATGCGTTGCTTTGTAAAATAGATTTTTAAAAGAGTGAAGATAAGATAACGAGTCCCTCATCTAAGGAGTTCATCTAAGGTTTAAGAATAATTAGATAGACGCGAGAGGTCGCCACTGTGACCAGTAACTGGTACCATAACTGTATGTTACTGTGGGGATGACTAGCTTTACCGTGGGGATGACGAGGAGAACGCTAGGAGCGTCGGAGGCAGATACACGGTCAGGGACGATGTATGTGATGTCTTCCATGGTTTTATTAAATAGAATTGATATTGTAGAAGAGGCACAGGGTGTCATGTGTATTATTCTGCGTAAAGTATTGCTAACACTGCGTCAACTATTGTTAAACTACAACACTAAACCACCTGACACAAGTAGTGGCTAGCAGGCGACAACAAATTTCAGAAGTGGGATAGCGACAGCGCATTAGAGCTCATTAGTAGTACGCAGTATTTCATAATCTCATTTATGTAACTTAATTAGTTTAACCTTTAGATTTAGATTAGTGATTTGAAATACTGTAAAGAATTTAGTGATCTTGCACTGTCTGGAGCACTTATTTACTAAATACCAAGGTCGTAAAATCAGTGCCAATCATCAAACCAAAGCAACGAAAATTTCATCAATTTTAAATGCTTCGATGCAGGGATATTTGGATGCATTTTTGCATTGCACAATCATTGACGGATATGAAACAACAGTTACAGTTTATCCTGGATGTATTGCCTTTAATGATAAAATTATCGATTGTATTTTCTTCTTTACTGTTATGGAAATCTAGTGCCAACACAAATTTGTTAACCAAAGAAATATTGCAAATAGCGAACTGCAGTGATTTTAAGATATTGCAGACGAAAAATTAAGCCGGGGTGTCATTACTTGATAGGATGTACGATATTAATTCTCTTTATTATCAGCTTTGGTGGTATTCATAATATTTATTTTCAATATCCATTATCTTTATTTTGTGAGTATATGTTTTGTATAGGACGATTTTATTAATTTTGCAGTAAAAGACCTTAAAATTACTAGATTACCTTAAAAAATTAGATGAGCTTAATACCTAAAATTACAATTTTGTGATAAAACAACATAAAATTTTAAGACACCTTAAAATTACATCTTTATTTACTATATCTTTTTATATATCTTATTTACTATATCTTTACTTTGTTTATTTGTTTAAAGAAAGTAAATGTTTGGAGAGGGAGGCAATGAGTAATTTTATTTTCTGAAAATGATTGAATAAAGGACGACATCATTTGCCAACGGGCTAAAAGTCAGTTCAAGACAGATTTCTCTTTTTTATTTTCTGTGATCGTTACCCTCTTTTGTTCCTTATTCTAGAAAACAATAAAACGTAACAAAAAAGAGTTTGAAAGCGATAACTTTGTATCAGCGTCTCAATTTTCTGAGGTTTACGTATAACTTACTTCTGAAAGCATACTCAGTAATTAATCTAAAAATGAAGAAAACAGAAATTTGAAAACCAAGTCTGTTAAAAATCATTTCAGATCCCAGTCTCTTAAAATATATTTTCATTCAGAATATATATCTTTAAAATTTCTTTGCGCTCAAGTAATATAAATTTATTTTGTGTAGAATTACAACATGCAGCACAAAGATTACAAGAAACGACACATATAACCAAAGCAAATATATATTACTGCCTAATTTAAATTTAACCAGATAAATTGATTACAAAAACAATATTAACAACAAATATGCATTTTTTACTTCTGTCCATTGAAACACTTAGAAGTTAAAAAGATCAATGAGGAGGGGGGAGGCGAATGCAAGGACCAATATATTTTACATAAAATAAGAGTTTCCAAATGCTTATTTTGAAGCATTTGAAAATAAACCTTCCTTGTTTTGAAAGTAAACGGGAAAAAATATTTTACAATCTTGAAATGATCGGCCTACATATTGAATTGGGCTTAAAAGTCAAAATAAATGAAACTCTTAGAACGTATCTTTAACATTAAGTTCAAAAAAAAAAAAAATGTCGAAAGAATGTAATGAATGGATTTTGCATTTATTATTAATTTTTAGTAATTTGGTATAGCTAGGATTTACAATTCTGTGCTTTGATATATATTATGGATATAAATATTTTATAAACACGAAGAAACTTCTTCATAACTTCCATCTGTGCATTTTTTTTAATATTTTAGGTATTGCAACTAGTTGATATTCTCTTTAAGGCTAAATTTGTTCGTATGTAAGTCTTTTAGAGAATGTTTTGCTGCTTATCTTTTGAGACTCTTTTTAAAATTTTTATATTTTATAATTTGTCAATTCTTTATATTTGGAAAAAAAAAAAGCAATTCATGCATTTCACTGTTAATCTAATGTCATGCAATTTTTATATTTGAATACAATAAAATGTATTTATTCTAAACAATACAATTATTTCAGTTTTAAAAAACGGTGTTCTAGATTTAAAAGACGTTTTGATTTCATTTGGTTTTCTAAAAAATAAAATATTTCAGAACATAAATTCATATTTTACAGATAAATCTATAAATATACCAAGTAGTTTATGGCTGAATAAACATTTTTTTTTATTGCAATAAGAATACAATTAAAAGTTATAAGAATTAAATTAAAAAATAAATTGTAGTTACTGGAAAACTAATGAAATTATTTCAATTTTCAAATATAATGCTCCTAAATTTAATGGTTGTTAATAGATAAGAATAGAAGATAGACAAATATGACGTAAAATTTGATATTTCATTTTATTTATTTTTTTTTTTTTTTTTTTTGAATACATTTGAGTAAAATTGTCAAAAATAAGCATTCTATAGAAATCTCTCAACTCTTTGTTAACGAAGCTTTTCTCATTCAGAGAAAATTGGAGGCCAAAATTTGAATAAACAAGGAAATTTTCCTAATATTAAATCATTTTTTAATATTTTTAATAGAATTTTAATGCATAAACTATTACTTTAACAAAAAAAAAAACTGGATTAATTTTTAGAAATATGAGATAAAAATTGAGGTAAATAAAACATATTCTGGATTTTCCTAAAAAAAGATTTTTGATAAAAATATGAAATAAGAAGAAACTATACAAACTATTGTAATAACTTTCATTAATCATACATGGTTTTTAAGACAAAAAGGGCTGAATATTTTTAAGGTGTTTTAAGTACACTTTATGGATCATAGATATTTTGTTATTTTAGTTATTTTTTATTAATAACATCAGGCTTCAACTGTAAAATATCAAGAGGAAGTTTCCCTACTCTTTTTAAATTTTTCAGTTAGTTACATTTATAAGACATGCAAACTGATGGAATATATTTGCAACTCATTATATAGACATTTGTTATTATTTCTTCTTGAAGATAGTTAATAAATTCTCTATTAAAGAAATACTTAATTTAAAAAAACCTGATTTGCATGACCGTAAATCATTACTTATTTATTAGTATTACAAGACTAAAGTTTAATGTTCTTTATATTGGACATCTCATAAAGAAGAACTTTCTTGGAAACCATCTATATTTTTTAATTATTTGAAACAAATTTCAATGATATATCTTTTTCATTATCTTTTAGTTCAGCTTAAATATAAGTGGATTAAAAGAGCGCATCCTCCGTGAAGAATACCTGAATTATATAAGAACTTTGTATATAAATTAAATATTAGAACCAATCTGGTTCAATTATATTGGTGTTAAATTAAAGATAATAATTTGACAATATCGACAATTTTTAAAACACAATTAACTTAATACTGGTTTAATAGACATATCTTGATGATAATAAATTTTTGTAATTATACATTGGATGAATAAAATCGAAATTTTATAGGAAAAAAATATTCATATTTTTGTCTTATTACAATTGATATCTTTTGTACAATTTTCATTTTTTAAATATAATTATTGTAAAAAAAAAAATGTAAGCATTTTATTTATTTCTTATAAATAAATGACGTCTGTTATCTTGTTTTATATAAAATTTCAATGTTTTTGTTGATTAATGTTATAAAAAAATTACTATAATAATATTTGTTTGCATTTATTTTTTATACTAAATGTATAAGATCTTAGAATGTCTACAAATTCAATATGTCTACTGCTGTGTCCAAAAAGTAAGATCAATTATTTTTTATTTCAAAAAAACTCTTTATTTATTATTCTCTTATCTTCAAAGCTTCCTCTGCCTTATTTGAACCGTTTATATCACTTCTGAACCTTAATGTTCGATGTAGGAATGCTCACCGAAGGCTTTCTGCAACATTCTATAGGTTTTCCGCAAACAAATTTGAATGCAAGTTCTTTGCGCAATTCATTCAGACATTTCAAAAGTCGCTGGAATCAGTTTTAGCGTCTCCAAAACCAAGCGTAACTCAAACACTAATGAATATTGTGACGTGAAATTTCCATAGATGTCAAGGACAGTGCCAGCAATCTAAAAAAAAGAAAATTGAATTTCCATAAGCCCCAGGAATTTTAAAATTGAAAATTGGTCTTACTTTTTGGACACAGTAGTATATATGATTCAATACTTATATGTAATACAATAAGCAAATATAAAATAATCCCAATATTTTTATTGACCTTTGTGCACAAAAAAAAAAAAAAAAAAAAAAAAAAAAACACAAAAAAAATACTATAACAATATTCATTTCAGATGTGCAGGATGGCATTGTACATAAAGAATTTAAATAGACATGAAAAATAACGATTTTCAAATGATCGACAACTGTCGAAAAACATTAATGCCACTCTAACGTAATGCGAACACGAAAAGGACTGTGGAATAAGAACAAGAGAAAAAGAAGCTTCTAGAACAGAATATAAAGAATCAATGTTATTTGCGATTCAAAGACTTGCATTCCTTTCCCCTTCGGAGGAAATTTTCTTTGAAATTTTCCTCATTTTTCTCTTAAAACATTTTCGTTAGCTATCTCGGGTAATTCCTTTCTTTAATGTCCTGTCTCTGCAGTAACCCCAGGAAGAGGAGAAAGGGTGGCCGAAGAGAGTTGATCTGTTTTTCGCATCCTCCGATTTCGAGATGCTCATGGAAACTCCTCATGGCCATATTGGTGAAGATGAAAAGGAGAGAGGCACAACGTTCTTGACCGAAATTTATTAAACTACTAAGAAACGATACATGAAGAAAAACACTTGACGAATGAAAAGCGCCCTCTTACGGAGAAAGAAATATTACATAAAGAATCTACCTACGGTTACGGTCTGAACATACCGCCCACCTTGTAATAACATTTCAACAATAAATGAAAATAAAAGTGTTACATTACATACTAACATACATAAATGAAATTCAAAAGAGTTGAATGAATATTGATTAGAAATACAGTGATTAATATAATAAATGCAATGCTACAATTAACATACATTAATGAAATTTAAACTGGTAACATACATAATTTTGTGATATTTCTTTATATATGCCATCTGCTGTTTTGATGGTTAAAGCCCTAACAATATTATCAAGACCAAGGTGTAATTGTATTATTCTACCCATTTTCCAACTAGTTGGGGGCAAATTGTCATCTTTAATAAGACACAGATCAATAATTTGACAATTTTTAGTTCGTAAAAGCCATTTTGATCTTTGTTGCAATCGACATAGATATTCATTGTTGTAACGTTTCCAAAATTGCTACCATTTTTTGAATTAGTTGCCGTCTACTAAGATATGAAATTTTTGACTTAATGTAATTTGGCTCCGGAATACTTGTTAATGATCTTCCAATAATGAAGTGGCCAGGTGTGACGCTGATAGGACATTTGGGTCGTTAGAAAGTGCTGATAAAGGTCTAAAATTAAGACAAGCCTTTATTTGTGTTAAAAATGTTTCAAATTCTTCATATATTAATTTAGTTTCACAACAACACGTTTTAGATGATATTTTGTTGATTTTATACCAGCTACCAGAGACCACCCATATGTGGTGCACCTGGAACATTTAAATGTCATTTAATACCATAATCAGGAAAAAAATTATTTACATTTTGATTGTAATTTTTTGATTTTGCAATTTTTCAAATTCCGTGAGCTTACGTTTTGCGCCAACAAAGTTAGAACCGCAATCGCTGTATATATCACTGCATTTGCCTCTGCGGGATATAAACCTCTTAAGAACTGCAATGAAGGCATCTGCAGAAAGATCAGTTACCAATTCTAAGTGGATAGCTCTAGTAGTGAAACAAACAAAAAAGAGCTATATATGCTTTAAATGATTTTGAATTTCGTCCCTTCGATGCTTTAATTTGGAATGGACCAGCGTAGTTTACTCCACAACGCAAGAATGTAGGAGAAGGGGAAATACGCGTAATTGACAAATCACTCATCATTTGATTAGTTGTAGAAGCTCTAATTCTGCAACATTTTACACATTTTCTGATGAAATGTCTAATGACATCTCTAGCACCTATAATCCAATATTGTTCTTGAATTGAAGATTGCACAAGTTGTGGACTAGCATGCAAGAGAATTTCATGATAATGTCTAACAATGAGATCAGTTAAAATGGGCCTTTTTGGCAGTAAGATGAGATGTTTGTGGCCGTATGCGATATTTGCATGTCGCAAGCGACCTCCCACCCTGAGAATACCAGAATTATCTAAAAAGGGATTTAGAGACAGAATTTTGCTTCTGCCAGATAATGTTTGATTTCTTTTTAATGCATTGATCTCATTATTAAACTCATTAAATTGAACAGATTTGATTAACACATTTATAGCATTAGTAAGTTCACTAGTATTTAAAAAACCAGTTACCTTTTCTTTTGAATTTCTGCAATTATTACAAACCTTAAACAATATGCTGTTACACGTTTCAGTTCGGAAAAGAGATGAGTATTTTTGAAATAAATCATTTGAATTTGGTAACTGATTGGCTGCAATAGTAGATTGTACACAACACCTTTCTTCAGGCACAGGATCGTTCAATGTTGGCACAGAAGATTCTGGAGAGAACATGTGTTGTATAGAAATTGTGGACCACACAACCACAATGAAGAAAATAGTGCTGAATCATCGACATAAAAGTCATTCAGGGCTGCTTTAGAGGTCAATGGAAATTCTGTTCTTGTATAGTCAACTGCTGCAAACATTTGACTGCAATGTACGGCGCTGATGCGGTGCCATAAGCAATTCTCGTCAATCGAAAATCTTGAATTGGTTTAAAGGTGAATCACGCCAGACTATTCTTTGAAAATCTGAGTCCTTTAATATGATTTGCCGATACATTTTCGATATCATTGCTGCTGTCATGGCAATTTTGTGCATTCTGAAGCGAATGAGTAATGCTGTCAAGTCAGTTTGCAACTGTGGACCAACCATTAATTTGTCGTTGAGAGAAACATCAGTTGTTGTTTTAGATCAGTTGAAGATCAAATACAACACGCAATTTGTCACCACTTTTATTGGGAACTGGGTGATTTGGAAGATAGAAACTGTAATTGGCTGGAACATCTATCTCATTTTCAGGAATTAATATGACCAAGTTTAAAATAGTCCTCCATGAATTTATGATATTCATTGTACAGAGACGGATTCTTAGTAAACCGACGTTCAATTTGATGTAAACGATGTAAAGTGATATCTCTAGAAGAACCAAGATTATCACTACATTCACGAAATGGAAATTTAACAGAAAATCTGCCTGTTGAATCACGAGAGAAAGTCTGTATGAAATGATTTTCACAAGCTGTTTCTTCCAGAGTGAAAGGCTTTATGTTTGAAATTTCCTCTAACTGCCAAAATTTGTCAAGTTCAAACTCAACTGCATTGCAACTAGCATGATTAGATATAATGGTTTGAGAAATGCCTTTTGTCTTTCCGAGAATTATCAACCGAAAATTAACTTCAAAGCTGAGATTCCGGAAACATTTAAATGTCCACTAAGCATAATTTCAGCGAACACATCAGCATCCAAAAGAATATCTATTGGGCCAGGCTGATGACAATTGACATCTGCTAATTGCAATTGTTTGAATGTTGTCAAAACAGATGCATCGACTGGACATTGAGGAAGGTCACAGTTGATTTTAGGTATGATTAATGCATCAACAGTAATACATGCGTTTTTGTAAAATTGTGAAGTTATTTGTAATTAAACCGAACCTGAAACCCTACCTACTTTCCGTGAACTCAAACCGTCTACGCTTATGTTTACTTTAGTGCGATTTAATTCAAATAAATTAACGCAACTCTCTCTAATGAATGAGCCTTGACTGGCTGAATCAATAAGTAGCCTACACTTTTGAAAAATGCCATTAATGTCTTTGACATAAACAATTGCTGTAGGCAATAAAACCGCTTGTGTGACAGGCACAATTGCATTATTGCTACTAATACACTCATGTCCATAAATTAAGGATAATTCAGAATCACACAGAAATTGAACTCTAAAATAAAAATTTCACCTGTAGAATTATCACACACATCTTGAAGAAGAATATGCAAATTACAGGAAACCACCAGATGGCGCGGATAGTACGTCACAATGACGAGAGTGTAAGAAAACGGTATATAAGGAATGGTGGATTATTGCAGTGCAATAACAGCATAGTTATGGCACAAAGGAAGCATTTGGATGATTTTTACGTGGAAGAATTATTGGACGACTGGAATGTGGACGTACCCAGCTGGAAGTATCCGAGGAACTTGGAATCTCCCAGAGTGTCATCTCCAGGCTTTGGCAACGTTTCCAAGATGATGGTAATGTGAGTAGATGTTACAGCACAGGTCGCTCCCGAGTTACAATGCCGAATGAGGACCGGTATTTAGCAGTTACTGCCAAAAGAAATAGACGGAGCACAGCATCAGAACTGTCTCGTCAGCTCTCTTCAGCTGCCGGAACGACAGACCGTCTACAGACGCTTAGGGCACATTGGTCTATATGCTCGTAGGCCTGTCAGATGTGTTCCACTTACTGAAACTTACTGTCGCCTGCGATTAACCTGGAGTAGAGAGCATGAATTGTGGACACCGCAACAGTGGGATGTGTGTGATGTTTTTGTGTGATGTTTTCCGACGGGTCCAGGTTTAGTTTGCAGTCTGATTCTCGCCGGGCTTTCATATGGAGAGCTCCAGGTACCCGTTACCACCAAGAGAACACCATTGAACGACACCGTTACGGTGGTGCCGGATGGCTCGTTTGGGGAGGAATTATTCTTGGTTCCAGAACTGTCCTGCATGGTCAGAGTGTAACGATGACAGGCCACATCTATCGGGATGTCATTCTGGAACAACATGTACGTTTGTTTCGGGGCGCCATGGGTGCTGAATTTCTGTTTATGGATGACAACGCCCGTCCTCACCGTGCAAACATTGTAGACGAATGCCTTCAATTGGAGGATATCGCCCGTATGGAATGGCCAACATACTCACCGGACTTGAATCCAATAGAGCATGTGTGGATATGCTTGGCCGACGAATTGCAGCCCGTCAAATGTCGCCTCTCCAACCTGTCAACCGGAACTTCGGAGGGCATTGCTTGATGAGTGGCGTAATATTCCCAAGATCAGATTGATAATTTGATACTCAACATGCCTAGGCGTTGTAAGTCCTGTATTGCATCGTCCGGGAGACATACTCCATATTAACCATTATACTAACCATGTTATACTGTTTTTTGTAAATAGGTTCTTTTTTGAAATTTGCTCCAGGGAGTAATAATGGCAATTTTTATTAATTATGTCAAACATATAGCAGCATCTTTTTTCTCTTTACCTTTTGTTCAATAAATAGACTTTACAAATAAGTCAAATTTGTTTAGCTCTTCCTTTGCCTGAACTTCATTATCCTTAATTTATGGACATGAGTGTAGAAGGAAGTCCATTTTCTGTGTGTGAATCTTATCTTGAATTGTTTGAATCCTTCGAACATAAAATTGTATTGTGGGGTTTTGTATAGATTTTGCACATGCTTGCGCGACATTTATCAATCGTATGTGTTTTCAATTTTAAACAATTACTGCAAAGTTTTAATGTTTTTGCAGTATCCCATTTTTCTTTGTTAGGGAGTTCCAAAAAACTATCTCACTTAAATAATCCATAGTGAGAAGTACTTTTGCAATAAGTGCAAACATTCGCTACGATCTTTGAAGACTACGCAGATTTATCGCTTAATTTTTATATCTATTCCCCCTAATATCAGAAGAAACATCTGGTTTCTCTTTTCGGCACTTAGTCAACGACTCGGGCGCTAACGCGTGATTTACGATATGAATTTTGAACTCGGGGAAAGAGGAAAGTTTTTTGCTTGCTTGTTCCAAAATCCATGCGCGAAGTGTTTCGGAATCAAGTTTCCCCTTTAATAGAAAAATAATTATTGTATCCCAATGCTCTACAGGCTGTTTAAGGATTTTTAATGTGTCAATACATTGTTGTGTTATATCAATTAATTTTCGTAAACCTGATGCTGATTCATGTTTTAATACAGGCTGTGAAACTAATTTATTTAATGCTGCATTTATTATTTCTGTTTCGTTTTCATAGCGCTCAGGGAGTGCAATCCACGCTTTTTTCGTAATTTTCATTTGAAATTTGAATTGATTGCAATAAAGTGGCTGCTTCGCCCTTCACAGAAAGCTTAAGATTTTGTAATTTCTAACTATCACTCAAAAGATTCATTATTTCCTACACTGGCAAGAAATAAATCACGAAATGAGATCCAGTCAATATAATTAGAAGTAAACACTGGTAATTCTACACACGGAAGTTTTAAACTGTTTACATTAGTATTCAATTTACTTTGACATGCATTAGAACTATTATCGTTTATGAGTTTCTTTAATTCATCTTTTAACGTTATTTTTAATGAATCTAATTTAGAAAAAAAGTTCATGCATTTCCTGTTCATATTTATCAAATTCGTTATCTAAACAAGAACAAAGAATATCATTTGTTAATTTATTTACTTCAATATCTAAAATATTTACGTCATTTTCATGCACTTCAATAACAGAAATAGAATTTTCTTGATTTTGTAAATTATCTACTTTAGTAATTAATCGAGTTAGCTTACCTTTCACCATTCGCTTGTGTTTTAGAAGATCTTCTATGTTGTGGTTTCTTGACTTTCCTAAATGTAAGTACGATGCTATGAGATGCGATGCTACGCACTTTGTTATGATGCACACTTTGCGATGTGATTATGATGATTTGTTTATGATGCACTATGCGTGGTTACACACTTTGTTATGGTGCATTGTGCGATGTTACGCACTTTGTTATTTTAGCTCCGTTGAGCAAATATTCGAAATTGTTGAGTACGAACGCTTTCGTCGACCTCCACACTCATCTAAAGTATGTCTGTTGAATTTTGCTGCTGCTCGACGGACCATCTGGTGAAGAGAAAAGGAGAGAAGCACAACGTTCTTGAACGAAATTTATTACTCAACTAAGAAACGATACATGAAGAAAAACACTTGACGAATGAAAAAGCGCCCTCTGACGGAGAACGAAATATTACATAAAGAATCTAAATAGGGTTACAGTCTGAACACATATTAAAGTAACCTCATTGGATTAGGTAAAACATAGTATTGAGAAAAGAATTGATGATACTCTCAAAAAATGATGTTCTTAGCTATTAGAACATTTATTGGTGGATTAAAGTGCCATAAGATACCGTAAGCTGACATTTCCCGACTTTTGAAACAAAATCTCCAAATTGCCCAAAAGGTGAGATAGCATGAGCTCTGTTCAGTGGTAAATTGTGAATATCTGTTTACTGATTCTATTCAAGCTAATTCTATTGAAAACAAACGTAACTGACCTGATAATGATGTGTTTACAATGGCCTAAAAAACTTACTTCTAAGACTGATTATTCTAATAATTCTTTTAATAATGCAAATAAGAATTCCTTCGATAATTTCAAAGTTGACGATAGGGAGGTGCAGGCTTTTTGTTTCTAATATTATTTATTAATTATTAATTATATTATTAAGTATGTTAGGAAATGTATTCTCTTAATTTTGTGAAATTTCTGACGGTGAAAAACAACATGATTTGCAATACAGCATAAATGTGAAACTGAATACTGCTTGTAAGGGAAATTTAGTTTGAAAGCTTGAAACATAGAAAGACTGTATCGTGTATTCATGACTGGAAATTGCTTTTTTTTTTTAAAGTAATTGCAAGTTTTTCTCTCAGTGTTTCATAAATGCATCATCTGAAATGGCTGATATGCAATTTTGCAATAGCAACATGATTTAGTATTCTCACTGACCAACTATTGTTATATTTTTCTGTTTAACTTTTGTTAAATTCCGGTTGAGTTTACTTTCTTCAATACATAATTATGATTCATTTTTAAAATAATTTGTTTGAAATATTTTACATTTGCACAAGTATGTGTTATATTGAATTGAGAATCATTATATTAGATATCTGGTTTAAAATTAATATTCTCTCTTTGTGACAATTCTGATTTCTGATTGTGAAACATATTATTGTGAAATGGAAGGATCGTTTTAAAGTTATGAATTTTACATGCCTGAAAATATAGAATGGTTGTAGAAGGCAACATGTATCAAACATTGAATTTTTTTTTTAAGAAATTGATAATTTTGTCTATCACTGTTTCAAACTGCATCATTCTAAATGGCTGATATGCATCTGTAGCTCTTAACTACACGATATAGTACTCTTCATCTGACATAGCAACTGTAACATTTCTGTTGAATTTACTTCTTTAGCTGATGCTTAAGAATTACTGAAATCATTGAGGATGAAACACTTTTAGATTTAAACTTGTATTTATTTTACTGAACTGAAAAATATTTATAGTGATATACCTGGATTAAAAAGTTTATCTCTTTCATTTTTAGAAATCTCTGATAGTAAAAAATTTATAAATTGCAAAAGTGCATTAATTTGATATTCAGTATTGTTTGTAAGGAAAATATGAGTTTAAAATGCATAAAAAAAAAAAAGAATGATTGTAAAATTCATTGAGTAGTCAGGACTGAATTTTTTTTTATAGTAATTGCAAGTTTTGTCTCTCAATATTTCATACCAGTGTCGTTCTAAATGGCTGATATCCCTTTATATTTCCTAATTGTGTGATGTTGTACTCTTCATTAATATTTTCATTTTCCCAAATTTGTTCACTTCCAAAATTCTTTTGGTGTTACACTAGTTAAAAGTAATACAATTTTTATATCTGAATTTTTTCATACAATATTATTCAGAAATTTTTATGAAAGCTTGATTTAAAATTGAATTGCCTGAATTTTTCTTTTTTGTTAAATTAATTGTTTATAGATATAAATATGATGTGGAATAAATATTGTATTAAAAGTTATGGAATATAAATATGCATTAATAAGAAATTAGAAATTAGCCCCATCATTAAAAGAATTAGCCCTGAAGCCGCGAATGATTGTAGAATGCATTGCGTAGACAGGACTCCAATTTTTTTTTAAAAAGCAATTGCAAGTTTTTGTCTCGCAATGTTTCATAATTAGATCATTGTAAACGGCTGATATAGAGTTTTTACATTTAGTAACATGATTTAGTACTATCACTGACATAACTATTTCTATATTTCTGCTGAGTTAACTTTCTTCAGTCGATGTTTATGGTTTATTATTAAAAGTATTTGTTAAAATTATCTTTTGAATTGTACAAGTATGTGTTTAACTGAATTAAAAAAAGCATTTTATTAGATATCTGGCATAAATTATATGTCTTCCATTTGTGACATTTCTAATTGCAAAAAAAATATGAATTCAGAAAGCTGACTATTTTGAAACGGAGAGATTGTTTTAAAGTTATGATTTTTTTTTTTTTTTTTTGTAGCCTATATGCAACTTATTTTTAAAATAAAGAATTGCAAATTTTGTCTCTCAATGACTCAAAACAGCATCATTCTAAAAGACTGACATGCATTTTATTTCTTAATAATACGAAGTTGAATTCTTCATTACTTTACGTATTCCCCTAAATTTGTGAGCCTACTTACATACAGTAATTTTTTTAATTTCATGTCAACAATTTTTTTTGTTGTTATTTGATTTTACATGAATACGATTGTTCCAGTACTACTATGTCCAAAAAGTAAGACCCATTTTCAATTTTAAAATTCCCGAGGCTTATGAAATTTCCATTTTTAGGTTGCTGGCACTGTTCTTGACATCTGTGTGAAATTTGACATCAAAATATTCATTAGTGTTTGAGTTACGCTTGACTTTGTGTGACGCTAAAAGTAATTCCGGCGATTTTTGAAATGTCTGAATTCATTGAGAAAAGAACTTTGCATAAAATTTTTCTTGCGGAAACGTATAGAATGTTGCAGTATGCATTCTGTGAACATTCCGTGTCGAAAAGTAATGTTTAGGCCATCCCTGCCGATGACTTTTGAGCATGCATTGAGGATTGGAAAAAAAGTTGGCATAAGTGCAATGTGTCCGGAGGATTATTTTGAAGGCGATGAAATAAATTTGGAAGAATAAATAAGAGTTTTTGAAAAAAAAAAAAAAAATTGGTCTTACTTTTTGGACACAGTAGTATTTTTCGAACCATTTTGATCACAAATGTTTATGAATGCTTGATTCGAAACTTCCCTGTAGTATTCCTTCAATTCAAATTATTATTTAATGGACATAAATATGATGTGGAAAAAATATTGTAAAAAAATTATATGGATCACAAACTTACGTTAATGTGAAATTGAGTAATTATATTTAAAATTTTATGAGTTGCATATACATATTAATATGATATAAATATTGGTTATAAAAATTTTTTGAAATATCAGCACATTTTAATTTAAAATGAAGAAGTATTTGTGTGAAAAATGATAAGTTTTTAATGATTGTAGAATTTTATTGAAAGGAAAGAAACCTGATTTTAAAGTAAATCTTTTTTGTCCCCGAATATTATCCAACCGCATCATTTCAAATGGTTGATATGCCTTTCTAACACTCAAAGGGTGATATATTACTTGCCATGGGAAATTACTATTGCCTAAGTAGCAGATGATTGAGTTTTACTGAAAGCATCTAGGGGGAAGATGCTTTAGATTTAAACAAATCCATGTGTCTTATTTTATTAGTTATCTGGTATAAAATGTATGTATAGCCCTTTTGTAAATTTTTGATTGTGAAAAAAATAATGAATTGTAAAATTGAATTAATATGAAATTGAACGCTGTTTGTAAGCAGATTGATGAATTTTAAATGTCTGAAGCATAGAATGATTGCAGGATGCATTGTGTAGTGAAGTCTGCAATTTAAAAAAAAAAAAAAAAAAAAGAAATTGCAAATTTTGTGCTATTTTGAATTTATTTCCTTTAGTAGATGCTTAAATTTTACTGAAATCATCTAGGAGGAAGATATTTTAGATTTAAACAAATATTTGTCTTACGGTATTGTAAATTATTCTATTAAATATCTGTTATAAAATGTTATTTCCTTTTGTGAATTTTATTGTGAAAATAATTATGAAATGTTAAAGCGAATTGATGTGTAATGGAACCTTGTCTTTAAGTAGAGTTATGAGTTTGAAATGTCTGAATGATTGTAGAATGCATTTGGCAGCATGGACTACAAACACTTTTTTAATACGATTTTATTAGTTTCACCTGTATGTATGTTTGTTTGTTTGTTTGTAACTGACTCTTTGGGCCTGATTTTACCCTACTTTAAGCGATTTGATTGAATTTAACCATTTTAGACTTATCAAGGACCGACGAAAATAAAATATTTTGATAAGTTTATTATCTCATCATGATTAGGATCGCCAGGACTAGTGATTAAAAACACACAGACTTTGAAAAGTCATCTTGATCGACGCATCATTTTTTCCCTGGAGATCTGTTTCTCCTCATACACACTATTTCAGCTGCAAAGAAACATTTACAAACATCTTTCAGACATTCAAACCTACGTGGGACAGTGGCACAACGGATAACGCGCCTGATTAGGAGATTCCCTGTTCGAATCCTGGCTAGCTCGACATATTCGCATTTAGCCTTTGTTTTACTCACAATTAAATTATTGTAGGAACCAGTCCTCCGTACCGGGACTTCATTTAAATATTATAGTTTAAAAACACTAAAAAACATGCTTTTGGAGTTAATCAAACTAAAAAGTAAAAAATAAATTAATAGTTTAAAAAACTAAAAAAAAACAAAAAAAAAAACACGCTTTTAGAGTTAATCAAACAAAAAAGTAAAAAATAATTGTTAACGTTGTTGAATGATATTTTTAAACTAACTCTGCATTTCGGAATGAAACTAGTGAAAAATTATAACGATTGATATCGAGCACCCCACGCTTTTAGAACAGTAACATTTTCTCGTCAGTAATTTTATTCTTATGTTAACAATTATTTTTTACTTTTTTGTTTGATTAACTCTAAAAGCGTGTTTTTTAATTTTTTTAAACTATTAATTAATTTTTTACTTTTTTAGTTTTATTAACTCTAAAAGCGTGTTTTTAGTTTTTAAACTATTAGTTTATTTTTTAAAAAAGCAATTCCAAGTTTTGTCTCTCAATGTTTTACAATTGCATCATTCTAAATGGCTGATATGCAATTTTAACAGCTCCCTATAGTACTCTCACTGACATAACTATTTTAAAAGTTTTGTTGAGTTAACGTTCTTCAGTAGATATTTAGGGTTCATTATTAAAATACTTGTTAGAAGTATCTTTTTAGATTTGAAAATGTACATTCTTTACTAAACTGAAATTCATTTTATTAGATATCTGATATGAAATGTATGTGTCTTGTTTTTGTGAAATTTTGATAGTGAAAAAAAAAAAACATAAATTGTAAATGTGCATTGATGTGAAAAGAAATAATGTTTGTAAGAAATGTTTTGTGTTTTAAATGCGTGGAAGCACATAATGGTTGGACTGCAATATTTTAATGTGTTTGCAAGTGTTGTCTCTCATTGTTTCACAACTGCATCAATATAAGTGGCTGATTTGCAATTTTAACTCTTAACTACACAACGTTGAATTCTTCATTAATTAGATCAGGGGTCTCCAAACTTTTCAGCCGGCGGGCCACATTGTTCACTTCAGTAAGCACCGCGGGCCAAAACCGTTTTAATTTTTTTGCCATTATCTATAATTTCTAGTCGCCGAGTATATGCTCTGCGCGAGCATACGATTGCTAAATTCGCTGGTTCAATTAAGTACTACAATTACTATTGTGTGTATCGATACGACCATGACACTTGACGACATCTAATGGTCAAAAGCGGAAATAGGTACATAATATTCTTTATCGCTAACAGGTGTCGCTAGTAGTAGTTTCGAAAGAGCAGTAACAATTAAACATTCGTAACCTCATTGGTTGGAGAAGGTTCTGGTGCATTCCACTCACTTCGAGATCGCAGTAATTGGAGTGTAAAAGGCTAGCGGAGCGACCCCGACTCAGTCTACCTAGGGTAGACGAAAGAAGCGGAATTGTATCTATTGTGAATTAAATTAGTGCGTAACCCCGTTTAAAAGACCGATCTCCACGTCCATACGTAATTGTATTTTGATTTAACTTGTAATTTTTTGTGTGTGATTTACTAGTATGGAAAAGAAGCGAAAAATAGACAGTGAATGCAGAATATTCAAAGATCAATGGAACTTTCAATATTTCGTGATTGAGTCCAATAATAAAGTGCTATGTTTGATTTGCGGCAATAAGTGCTGCTACACGACGTGCCGCGCGGCAATAAGTGCTGCTACACGACGTGGCATGGAGTCAAACAAATTTTGAATGTCTGCCTGAGGAAGAGCATTCCATATTGTTTGTATGCGCACACAACGTTCGTCTGCAGAAGCAATAGGACGAGGATCACGAGCGAGACGCCGACCAACGAAATCCCACACATGTTCAATCGGTGACATATCCGGAGAATACGCAGGCAAGGAAGAGGCTGTACCTGCCGCGTTGCAAAGAAAGGATTGAACAGTCCTAGCGATATGAGGGCTGGCGTTGTCCTGTTGAAATACAGCGCCTGACAAGCTTTGAAGGAAGGGAACAGCTTGGGGCTGTAGAACTTCACTGATGTACCGGTTGCTGTTCAGATTACCCACAATTCTTAGCAATTGAGATGGTCCATGATATGCTATGGCCCCCAGACCATAACTCCGGGTGTTCGTCCACTGTGGCGTTCGATAATGCACTCCGGAAGGTGGCGTTCACCGGCATAGCGTCTGACACGAATGCGGCCATCATGGCACCACAAATTAAAGCGGGATTCGTCAGAAAACACGACATGCTGCCAATCAGCACGCCAATCTCTATGCTGAGAGACCCATTGTAGCCGCAGGCGACGATGGTTTAGCGTGAAAAGGGATCCTGTATAAAGGAGTCCTTGCACGCAGTCCACGCTGCAGCAAACGTCTACGAATTGATGAAGCACAATGAAACACCTGTAGCTATTGACCGCTGTGCTGCCAATTGCCTAGAGGAAGCTGTACGGTCCGTCAGCGCCATGCGGACCAGGTGTCTATCATCGCGAGCTGACGTCACATTTCGGGGTCCCTCCCGGATTTCCGAGTTGTCCGACACTCGTCTATCCACTACTTCCAAAGACGCATCACTGTGCTGCTGTTACGCTGCGCACGTGCGGCTACTGCACGATAAGGCAATCCAGCTTCACGAAGGCCGATGATTCTCCCCGTTCAAACTCTGTTAGTTGTTCAAATCTTGCTCTCTTTCGTTGAAGTGACATAAGTAACGATTGAGTTAACGTTTACCACTAGCAGATAACCACCGGTAACCACACACGCCTCGCTACAGCCGTCTATTTATTCGGATCCATCCGCCGTTCAGAGGACTCTGCTCAGCATACGCATGCGCTACGGATTTGAAATTCTAATAATTTGCATATCATGCCCTAATTTGCATTTCCTGAAAATTTCAGCTCACTCGCGTACGTCCTTCATGGTGTTGCAATTTTCACAAACAGGAGTTTAATTCAGGAAAGTGAGGTTCTTAAGACTAAAACGGATCTCGTTAATAGCATAATTGAATTTGTAAAAGAATCCGTGGAAGCGGAAAAGAAGGAGCGAACAGAAAGACTGGAGATCGATAAAATGAAAGCTCTTCAGAATTTTGAGGTGGAGCAGCTTAAACTTAGACAATTAGAAAAAGAAGTAGAGTTTGAGAACCAGGTCGACTCACTTCAAAACTGAATCTGTAGATAATCTAGAAAATTTAATTAAAAGTGTGAAATCAGAGTATATACCGTTACCTAATAGAGCTGAATCATTCCATTTTTTTTTCAGCCCTTGAGAAGGCATTTAAAGTTAAAAATGTATCCGAAGAGATAAAATCAGAAATTCTTTTGAATATTTTGGAAGGAAAAAGCTAATAATTTAGTGGTTTATATATCGGAAGAGGATCTGAAAAATTATGATAATTTAAAAGCAGTTGTACTTAAAGAATTTCAAACCACCCCTCAGGACTGTTTGAATCATTTTCGTAAGGAAAAAAATCAGATTCTAAAATCTATGTGCGGGTTGCTTCGAGACTGAGTGCGATCTTTGACTATTACTGCCAGTTAAACGGAGTTAACATCTTTAAATCGCTGTGTGATTTAATTGTATCGGATAGAATATTCATGTCCTTAGATAGAGAATTAACTACTCGTATAGGAACAAAGCAGGGAGAATCTTACTTTAAACCCCAAGAGTTAGGCCGTAAATTGCATATCTTTTTGTCGACAAAGAAATCTAGGAATGACAACGACTGGAATCCAAGAAATTTTAATGTAAACAAAAATAAAGATTTTACAGAAACTAAACCTAGATTTAAAAAAAATTTGCGGTACAACAAAAAGGCCCTGAATGTGTTTTTATCTGAGTTTCAAGTGTGTTTTGTGTAAAGGGAATCATGTATTACAATCTTTTCCCAAATTCAATGTCCTATCGGTATCCGAGAGAATCAAAATTTTAAAGAGCATAAAGCTCATTTTAAATATTTGGCTCAAGACTGTTCGACATATAAGTGAAAATACAAAAACTGTTTTTGTGGGGAACCACACAACCGATTAATTCATTTTCAAAGAAACAATTAAAATGCAGGGAAATGAATATCGATGAGCTATCAGGTGAGAATTACGATGGTTCAAACCCATCTGTTGTTGCTTCTAACTTAAGTCGAAAAGAGCCCAACGCTTTATTGTGTACTGTTTGATGTTTAATAAAAGAGGTTAGTTGTCTGTTAGACGGAGGAAGTCAAACTTGTTTGATTAGCAGTGACGGTGCAAATAGATTACAACTTAAAAAAGGAAGGATAAATGTGGAGATTTCTTGCCTAAATGACTCGAGTAGGGTCATTACTAGAAGAGTTACTGCAACGATCACTATTAAGGACAACAGCTTTGAGAAAGATCTGTCTATATTAGTAGTTAAAAAAGATAACTGATATTATCCCTCATAAATTTTTAGATATTAAGAGCGATGTCTTAAATTTTGTAAGAGTAGCAGATAGCAATTTAATATCCCAGGTAAAATAGACTTGCTGTTAGGAGCCGAGTTATTTTATGCACTACTGAGACCCGAGCAAATTTTAGTGCCGACCCTAATTTACTTTTGCAAAACACAGTATTTGGGTTTTGGGTGGAAGAGTTATTCAGCCAATAAGAGATAAGATTCATTGTGGAATTATTAGAGAATATCTAAATGTAACATTGAGAAATTTTGGGAAGTAGAAGGGTTTGAGGAATTCGAATCAACAAGGGATAGTGAAAATTCTATATGTGAGGATCATTTTGCGAAGACACATTTGAGGAACGCGAAGGGCAGTACGTACGTGGTACAAATGCCACTTAAAGAGGACCCATCTTGCTTAGATGATTATAAAGAAATTGCTCTAAACCATCTAAGATCATTGTGGACTAGATTAACGAAAGATAAAGACTACTTGAAACTGAAAAGAAAATTTATGGAAGAGTACGAGAGAGTGGGTCAGACAAAAGAAATAATTGAGGAGAAAGTACAAGATGCTTCTTATTATGAAACTCATGAAATGGTCCAATTGATGTATCAGAAATGAATATTTCTGAGATATTTCTGGTCTACCTATTCAACAGGAAAAGTTTTCCTGCGAGATTAAAAGTCTATTGAAAGATAAGAAGGTTATATCTAAGAGTAAATTAAAATCTTTAAATACTTTTTTAGATTCAGATGGAATCTTAAGAGTAGGTGGACGTTTGAGTAATGCAGAATGTAGTTTGATAAAAAACAAGCTATAATTTTGCCTAAAAATCATGTAGATGTTTAGAAAAAAATCACCCAGAAAATCATTTACAGAGATCTTAATTTCTTATTACCATTTAAAATATTTTCATGTAGGATTATCTGCTCTTTTGTGTCATGTACGTGAGAAATTCTGGCCTATAGTTGGAAAATCTATTTGTAGAAAAATAGTGCATAAATGTGCTATTTGTTTTAAAGTAAAACCTATAGTCTCGACACAATTAATGGGTATTTTACCAAGATATAGAGTTACCTTAAATTATCTATTTAATGTTTCAAGAGTAGATTTTTTTAGCCATTTTTGGTTAAAATTGTAAACAAAGAGTATTGTGAGTAAAATATATGTATGTTTATTTGTTTACTTTGTATTTAAGGTGGTGCCTATAGAGATTGTTTCTGATTTATCATACGAGTCCTTTATAGCTGCTTTAAAAAGATTTATTGCATGTAGAGGAAAGTGTTCTAAACTGTATTCTGATAATGCAAAGAATTTTGTAAGTGCAAACAGAAATTCAAAAGCTTCATGAATTGGTTATCAATCCTGATATTAAGTTACCTTCATATTTATGTGAAGAAGGTATTGCATGGAAATTTACTCTCCCTCGAACCCAAAATTTTGGTGGTCTGTGGGAAGTTGCTATTAAATCATTTAAGTCCCATTTTAGAAGAATAGTTAAAGGCGCTAGTTTAAATTATGAAGAGTTTTTAACCGCACGTATGCAAACTGAAGCAATTTTGAATTCTAGACCATTGAGTCCAATTTCTATTGATAGTGATAATTTCGAAGTTTTAATTACTGTCTACTTTTTAATTAATCGAACAATGAACGCTATTTTAGAGCCTAATTTAGTTGATTTAAAAGATAATAATCTTGATCAGTAGAAAAAAGTAACTAAGATAGTTCAATTAGTGTGGAAATATGGCATCGTAGTTACTTAAATGAATTGCAACAAACAAATAAATGGATATTTGAAAAGGATAATGTAAACATTGGTGATTTAGTGCTATTGGTTGACAACAATTTACCTACTTAGAAATGGTCTCTAGGCAGAATAATTGATATTTATTATGGGATTTGATAATAAAATTCTTAATGTTATAACCCAGAGTAGAATATTTAAGAGACCAGTATCAAAAGTGTGTATTTTGCCTTTGCCAGAGTAATTTCTTTTAGAGTACCTTTGTTTATATCCATAGTGTTACTGCAAACATTAATTTGTTTATATTTAGTGTAATGTATACATATATATGTAGTGATTTTTCCAATGATTTTATAGTATATTTAGAATTGTTATTTTTCTATGTTAGAATGATTTTATTGTATGTTATTGAATGTTTAGTGAACATCTCAGTGGGCGGTGGTATGTTGCCGCATGGATAAGTAGCTCCACTTGCACATTGGAAGTCAGCGTCCGATAATGTAAACATCCTGTCTGTGTGGGGTGAGCTGGCTGGAGGGAGAAAGAAATGAAACTCGGGAAATGTGCTTTTGGTTTTGGAATGAAGAGACATGTATTTTTTTACAGTCCTCTAGTGCTATGTGTTTTATTCTGAGACCATACAAATGTAATTAACTCTGCAACGAACTGATAACTTAGCATTGTGCCAAATATGGCGTTTCAACGTTCTTTCATAGGATGGCAGATCTGCCTGTGATCCAATCAGGTACATCCAAATGTCAGAAGACATATTTGACAAACAATCATGTGTCGCTTGCTGTCAATACAACGGGAGTTTTCCGCAGTGATTTTACGTAGTGCTCAACTGTTTATTCAATGTCTAGTGTAAATTCTTTCTTTTTAAGTATTAAAATGTATATTATAATTATTTAAAACTGTCCTAAAATGGTCCTGTCAAATAAGCTTGTTTAATACCCTTGTGTTAAAAACTCATATCAAATACCATCTAAAATGAATAAAACTTCACACATTTTCTACTCATATTATGTAACAGGCATCGGCCATTGTTAATTTATAAAAATTTAATTTGCTTTTTTTGCAATATTTGGCATCCTGTTATCATAATGAATGTATGTCAATAAATGTTCTATACTATAAAATTAAAAATAAATTCTTCATAAACTTCTTCATATGTTACTATTTCTGATGTATTTTTATAGATACGAAACTCAACATTTGACTAATAGTTTGATATGTCACTTATTATCGTATCGTGACAGAAAATATAAAATAAATGTGTGAAATGAGTTAAAATATTTGTGACAAAAAAATTGTGAATTAGGAAAAATAGAAATATCATGTGTAGAGATGTGTGTCCTATTTGGGGAAATTTTCCAAAATAATGAGCAAGAAATATATTCAATTTTAACTTTTCATTGCAGTAATTTTTCTTTGATGTAGGATCTGAATATTGGTCACTTTTGGCACAACAGTAAACCGGTTTCCATCACTAATTTCTATCATATTCTTCATTTAAAAACAGGTGTTTATTTAATTGGACGGCAAAATCTCTAAAGATGGTATATTAGAAACTTTGAATTTTATAATGCAATTTGTCTTCTTTCATTTCATGGAAAAACTTTCAACAGACTTCTTCAACAGTTTGTAAAATCATAAAAACCTGGACATTCAGGAAATAATGTATCAAGAAATGAGACAAGACAATCAAGAATTATTTCTGTGTAATTCAAGTGTTCTTTCTATTCTTAATCATACCTCATCTTATATTTAAGCAATTTATTGTAAAAACCTTATCATATTTCAACCACAGAAATATCAAAAGTGAAGGATGGTAATTGTTTTTCGTTGTATCTTCAGACATTGAATCATAATTTTTGAATAACATCATAATTTCAATTGCTGTATTTTCTTAAAACCGTCATCATTGTGTTAAGTTCAAGTTCATTGTCAAACTGTAAAGAGAACTCTAGACACAGTGTTGCGTTGTAGAGAAGAAGTGGTAGTAATAGTAATAGTAGTAGTAGTAAAAGTAGTATAGTTTTTCTTAAAAATAATCACCAATGTTAAAAAAAGAATTCTAAAGCTAATATTCGGCTATTAACAAAATAGTACGAATTTAGAGATATTGATATATTATGTGAAAGTAAATAAAACACACTAATTTTAATAATTTCTTTATTAAAACGTACTAAAAAGATGTATTCCATAAGATAAATTTTATTATTAAAAAGGAATTTTTAATCTTGAAATAAAACAAAATATTTTCTTATGTAAGAAGAAGTAGTAATATCTGAGAAATTAGTATTTATCGAAAGTTTTAAAAGTTTGAATCATCAAAATTTCACCACAGTTATAAAAAATTTCATATAAACTTAAAATATTTCATTTAAAAATTTTAATGGCAAAATAAAGCAATAATCTTAAAAAATATGTTATGCTAAAATTAAATTTAAAAATTATTAAAAAATATTTACTTACAGTTTTCTTTTTGTTAGCCATTTTTTTTACTTAAAAATTATGACTCTTTCTCGCGCTTTTCCATGACTAACTAACTTTAGGTTAGCTAACTTTTTACTTAATTTTTATAGCTAACTTTAGGTTACCTAACTTTTATTTTAGTTTGTTCATAGACTAAAAACATTTATTGCACAATATTATTTCTGCATGATTCAGTGTTTTATTTTTACTCAGATCCCTTTAGATTATTTTTTCTTTGCTCTATAGAACTCCATGTCAAAATGAATTTTATTTCGTAATACTCCTTACCTTTCCATTTACTTTTTCTTTCTGTCTCTTTTCAAGCGGCAATTTTTCAAATTACAATTCAAGGTGAACGGAGCAGCTGTTACTTATTTATTCTATTTTATGTAAAATTTTAATTGTTTTACTTCTTTTTAGAAGCTGCTCAGAAATCTGCAGTGTTAATTATGAATTTCTCAAAGGTTTCTATATGTATTCTGTGGTGGGTTTTTGCAATAGATTTTTTTAAGCCATGAAATTTTTTCCCACTTTATTCGTCGTGGGTTGATTATTATTAAGAGATGTCAAATTTGTTTTTCCAAATAAGTAAAATATATCAACAATTATGAAGAAATAACTTTGTAGATCTTTTAGTGTGAATAAAAAGGTTTTATTGAAAAACTGTGAATAAAACTGTCTCCAATTTATAGAACAGCAGGAAAAAAAAATTAGAAAAAAATTATTTCTATACAAAAAATGATCGACATTAGTATCATCGTTGGTAAATTTTAATATTTTGTATAAATAACAATGAATTTGTAATCTGAAAATTTCTAAGACGCAAAACCAGCAACTGGAGAACAGTACAAATTATGCATGAAACCAATTGTTTTTAACTTCAATACTTAATTCTACGAAAGAAAGAACATTTTAGCATAATTATTTTTTACTGCAGATTTGAGCGCAAAGTCATACATTTAATAATGTAGATTACATCATTGTAATCGAAATTTGATGACAAGTTCTCCGTATATTGTTTAAAAATGTTTTATATTATATAACATTTGGAAGAAAATTAAAAAACGAAACATATGCTCTAAACAATAACTTCGTATCTATTTGGTGAAAAGTTAATCATAAAAACAATCTTTACGTTTTTTATCTTGCATGTACCTATATGTGTTTCCTTATTAATTTTTTTTTTTCTCCTCTTTTTTTGAATCCGAGAAGCATGAATTCTTCAGAAATCTTGATGGCCTTGATCAGAATAATATTTAAAATGCTTTTTCATTCCTTTCTGATTGGTTGTTCTCATCCAGGTGCTTATCTTCTACTGGAACTGAAATGCTTCTCTTCCTATGCGAATTAATGTGAGATTAGTAATTCAGAATGTAATACATTTTTTATTTTTATTGTTATGTACAAAGCACATTTGAAACAAAATGGATGGTTGGTTATAAGAATAAAAAGAAGATTTGACAAATGTAATTAATTTTTATCTATATACGTGCGTGCCTTAATCATTTCACCTGTAAGAGCATTTAATGGCACGGAACAACCCTTTCTAGGCACTGTGCATAGAATTACGCCGCTTGTGAATCTAGCCAGTCCAGAACATACAGGAACGTAATTTTACATACTGACTGTTAACCACTTCTTCAAATGAAGAAAAAAAAAGTATGAAATGTCGTCTGCAGGATCGAACGGTTCCTGTTGGAAATGTAGGCAGCTGTACCATTCCCGTACTTTCAACTCAATATTTCATGTCTATCAATGGCACACAAATCATTTCTGCGATATTGTTTTGCTTTCCTTCGGTGGAGAAATCGAGCCTTCCCACCTTCATATTTCGTAGGACTTTGTATTACATCAATCACTATATACGACTGTCACACCAAGATCAACGATACTGAACTGACGGTTACACAAATATCATATGTATATACTATCGTTACGAAAATGCTTCTTTGAAATTATAACGAATCTGATTTTTTTTTTAAATGTTCCTTCTACTTTTTTGTATTTATTTTCGAAAAAATATTTGTTCTTAAGGAAAGAACTGCTTAAACTTGAAATAAAATATTGTATTTAATAACAAATTGATTTGTTCAGAAAAATAAACAATTAATTAACAAAACACAAGCATTAATTAACAAAAATATATTATGTTATTTGTTAAGGACATCTGTTCATCATTATTGTTAACAAAGATATATAAAAAGACAGCTTTCAATCGGTAAAGTGTTAAAAGCGGAAGTTCTTTGTTAGTTATAGCTGTAGATTGGCAGGCATATGGGAATCAAATTGATTCCTATTGATTTAAGAACTGATAATAATCTTGAAACAAATTACTCATTTTTTTTCTTATATATTAAAATAATAAATAAGAATACGCGCAAAAGGTCTAAAGCAGGGATGGGCAAACTACGGCCCGCGGATAGAATTTTAATTATATAAGAAAGGCAAATTAAAAGGAGTCCGAGACAAATTAAAAAAATATATATTTATATATTATATATTCAGCTCCTTTACTACTATGATTAAATATTTTTTTATTTTTTTTTTCTTCCTTTTTTTCAAAGGACTGATGATCTTTTCACTTTCTCTATTTTTGTTCTACAAAACATAAATCGACGTAAATAGCAAGCACAGACAGCTTTCAATCGGTAAAGTGTTAAAAGCGTAAGTTCTTTATTAGTTATAGCTGTAGATTGGCAGACATATGGGAATCCAATATAGGTGAACTAGACCTCACATGTGGCAGGCTGTGTATTTTAAGCTCCAGCCAGCGGCTTTCTCCTTTGACGTGAGTTCTAATATTATTGATTGCGTATGGAAAGCTTGCGTGAATAGCGGTGATATGGTATAGCATCATTGTGAATAGTGGTGAAATTATTAAAAGTTTAATGTAGCTAGTGTTTGTTTGAGTTATTCCCAAAATATTTCAACCCCAAAATGGCTACTAAAAAACATAAAAGTTGATTCAGAGTGCCGTGCTTTTAATGATAAATGAACCTGGAAATATCTTTTTACAGTTGTAAAAGATAAAGTGTGTCTCATCTGCAATGATGCTGTAGCAGTCTTCAAAGAATATAACATTTCACATCTAAGCATAAGAATTCCAATTACGAAGCAATGTCCGAATATGAAAGAAACCAAAATACAGAAAATCTGTGTAAAAATTATCAGGCCGACAAAATTTTTTCAAGAAGGTAAACAGTTTTCAAGAAGGAGCTACACTTGAATGTTACATTATTTTTAGCATACAATATTGCTAAAAATAAGGAAGCTGTCAGTGATGGAGAGTTTGTTAAACAATGCATGCTCCAAACTTGTGATGTTTTATGTCCAGACAAGAAAAATAATTTTGAGACTCTACTAAGCTTATCTCGAAAAACGGTGACTTCTAGAATCGAAGCTATCAATAAAAATTTGACATCAAAATTAGAATCAAAGATTGGCCAGTTTAAATTTAGCTCCATAGGTATGGATGAAAGCACTGATATAAATGATACTGCTCAATTAGTATTATTTATAAGAGGTGTTGATGAGAACTTTGAAATTACCGAGGAACTGGTGTGCACGCGTTCTTTAAAAGGAACGACAACGGTATGTGATATTTTTCGTGAATTTCAGGAAAGACTTTTAATTTTAAAAGTGCCTATAACAAATAAATGTAATATTACGACCTATGAAGCACCAAATATGATAGGAAAAAAATCTGGATTTCTTGGACTCTTTAATCAAAACTATCCCAGGACACAATGTTGTTTTCAACATTGTGTTATACATCAAGATGCTCTGTGTAAATCTACATTGAATATGAAACCTGTGCTTGATGCAGTCGTGAAGCTTGCAAATACTATTCGATCTCGTGGGCTTACTCATAGGCAGTTGCGAGATTTTCATAAGTCCGTGCAATCTGAATACTCTGATGTACTGTATTACACGAAAGTAAGGTGGCTTAGTACAGGATGTGTTTTCAAGCGAGTTTGGCAGCTGAAAGACGACATTGTGTCGTTTTTCCATGAGAAACAGTGTGCGAAATGTTAGAAGATACAGAATGGCTTAAGGATTTTGCATTTTTCATAGATCTTTGTCATATGAGAAACTTGAATGTCAAGATGCAGGGGAAAATCAATTTATCGACGATATTTGGGCCCATCTCAAAGCTTTTAAATTAAAAGTTAATCTGTTTGCTGGCCAGCTAGCTAAGGACGACTTTTATCATTTCCCGAGATTAAATTTAATGCTCTCAGTAAATGAAGAAAAGCTTAAGAATTATGAAGATGGCTTGAAAAAACTGCATTTTGACTTCGAACGGAGATTTCAAGATTTCAGAATTTCAACGTAAATTGTGAAGCAGTGCGGTCAAATTTGCAGGTTGAATTAATTGAGTTACAATCTAACAATCATCGAAAGCAGTTGTTTCTAAATATGCCAAAGTTAGAGTTTTACAAATCATTATCGAAAGTAAGTTTCCCAAATTTAATATCTCACGCCCAGAAAATCAGTGCTATATTTGCTTCATCTTATACACTCATGTCCATAAATTAAGGATAATGAAGTTCAGGCAAAGAAAGAGACAGAAGAAAAACAAATTTGACTTATTTGTAAAGTCTATTTATTAAACAAAAGGCAAAGAGCAAAAAAGATGCTATATGTTTGACATAATTAATAAAAATTGCGATTTTTACTCCCTGGAGCAAATTTCAAAAAAGAACCTATTTACAAAAAACAGTATAACAGGGTTAGTATGATGGTTAATATGGAGTATGTCCCCGGACGATGCAATACAGGCCTTACAACGCCTAGGCATGCTGAGTATCAAATTATCAATCTGATCTTGGGGACTATTACACCACTCATCAAGCAATGCCCTCCGAAGTTCCGGTTGACAGGTGGGAGGGGTTTGACGGGGCTAATTCGTCGGCCAAGCATATCCCCACATGCTCTATTGGATTCAAGTCCGGTGAGTATGCTGGCCAATCCATACGGGTGATATCCTCCAATGAAGGCATTCGTCTACAATGTTTGCACGGTGAGGACGGGCGTTGTCATCCATAAACAGAAATTCAGCACCCATGGCGCCCCGAAACAAACGTGCATGTTGTTCCAGAATGACATCCCGATAGATGTGGCCTGTCATCGTTACACTCTGAACATGCAGGTCAGTTCTGGAACCAAGAATAATTCCTCCCCAAACGAGCCATCCTGCACCACCGTAACGGTGTCGTTCAATGGTGTTCTCTTGGTGGTAACGGGTACCTGGCGCTCTCCATATGAAAGTTCGGCGAGAATCAGACTGCAAACTAAATCTGGACTCGTCGGAAAACATCACACAAGACCACTGTTGCGGTGTCCACAATGCATGCTCTTTACTCCAGGTTAATCGCAGGCGACAGTGAGTTGCGGTAAGTGGAAACACATCTGACAGGCCTGCGAGCATATAGACCAATGTGCCCTAAGCGTCTGTACACGGTTTGCGTTGAAACTGTCGTACCGGTAGCTGAAGAGAGCTGACGAGACAGGTCTGATGCTGTGCTCCGTCTGTTTCTTTTGGCAGTAACTGCTAAATACCGGTCCTCATTCGGCGTTGTAACTCGGGGGCGACCTGTGCTGTAACATCTACTCACATTACCATCATCTTGGAATCGTTGCCAAAGCCTGGAGATGACACTCTGGGCGATTCCAAGTTCCTCGGATACTTCCAGCTGGGTACGTCCACATTCCAGTCGTCCGATAATTCTACCACGTAAAAAATCATCCAAATGCTTCCTTTGTGCCATAACCATGCGGTTATTGCACTGAAAGGCTTTTAAAGCGCTTGTGAACAATTTTACTTCTTTGCCACCATTCCTTATATGCCCCTCTCTTACACTCTCGTCATTGTGACGTACTATCCGCGCCATCTGGTGGTTTCCTGTAATTTGCATATTCTTCTTCAAGATGTGTGTGATAATTCTACAGGTGAAATTTTTATTTTAGAGTTCAATTTCTGTGTGATTCTGAATTATCCTTAATTTATGGGCATGAGTGTATATATGAACAAATGTTTTCAACTATGAACCTTAGAAAGAATTATTTCAGAAGTAGACTGGCAGATGAGCATTTAGCTTCGTTCCTTAGAATCAGGACATCGCACTTCGAACCTCAATAAAAGGAACTTTTGAAGAAAATGAAATCGCAATTTCATTCATCTCATTAACATATTTAAATTGTAATACTTCGAATTGTTCTTAAAATTTTAGAAAAGTTTATCTTGGCCGCCAAACTTTTTTTTTTTTTCAATTTTTGGCCCGCGACCGAAAAGGTTTGCCCATCCCTGGTCTAAAGTAATAATTTTTAGAGTCGGCTAGGTTATATCTTATTCGTTATCGAGTTTCGGCACGGTATTATTTGACATGATGAATTTTTGGATGTCTAAAAATAAGTGACAGGACATAAGAATTAAATTAGTAATAAACTGATAAATATAATCCTGTGTCAAAATGAAAAAAATAATGTGTAAAAATAATGCCTGTGACTTGATGCTTGGAAGATTAAAGGCGAGTTTCCACAACATATTAAAAACTCACGTCATGGAATGACAGCGAATTGTAAGCCTGATTTCAAGATTCCATTTGGCTGGCATTCTATGATGTTAGATTTTAGTTTTCGATAAAAATACATCTTGTGGTGAGTTTCTACCCGATACTAAAATCTCAAGTTGTAATAAGGCAAAAAAAAAATCAGAAACTATTTCCCAATTTCTATATTTAATGTTCCATTGCTTTAAACTCTTTTGAGGCCAGACACAATTCAATTATAAAAATTTATAATAACTCACATTTATTTTTATGCATAAAAGAAAGTTTAAAAATAAGTGTAATTTAAAAAAAAAAATCATAATATTTATTTTGCCTTGTAGACAACAAGTACAAAATATACATAATTTATCATAAATATAATTGATGTATCGTAAACAAAAAAATGATCAAACAATTTATTTATAAAAAACAATATTTTAATGATAAAATTTTAAATTAATCATTATGAAATTGACATTTTTGAATGATTTGCTAAAAATGATTCAGAATAAAAAATAAATCCAAAAAATGAAAAAAAGCGATAATTGGAAAAAAAAAAAACCCTGAAAATACCAAAATATTAAATCATTTTATAAATTTCAACTTTTAATGAGTAAGCAATTTTCATATAATTTTATTTTCACTTAATTCCTTGAAGAATTTCAATAATATTTAATAGCAAAATTTTTTGACGACGCTTTTTAATAAATGATGGTATTGATCATTAATTATTGATAAATAATTAGTATTTCTAAATGGGTAACTTAGCAATTACAGATTTCTATAACTCACATAATTAAATTCGCAGTAAATATTTTTTTTTAAATTTATGCAATGCATCTTTTTGTGATCTGAGAGGATATTAGTTCATGTTTTAAATTCCAATTTAAACTCATTCTATGAAATGAAGGTTTTTTCCCTCCATATTCTTCAAAAGAAAGCGGAAGATGATAAAAATTGCCCTTCAGCACTCCTGTTTCCTGGAGTGTCAAGTGGGCCTTTGAATTTATTTCTTTTTGTACCACTACGAGGAATAGCATTTCTTTGGATTATATAGTGTTAATCAAAATCCAATGTACAAAAATGAACTACTGAAAATTATGGATAACACAGACTTTTAAAAACAGTAAATGATTGGATAGAGATATATAAAATTAATGAACGACGAAACAGACTGTCTGTTTGATTCTTACTTTCTCTGCCAGACCATGACTGTTGTGCCGATTCAAAGACTGGCAAGCCTCTTTCCATTAAGAAGAGAAAGCGTGAGATTCTCGCTGGGGAATGAATGTGGATTCTTACCAAGAACTGAAGATTCAATGAACGGGAAAAAGAGCTGGTTTGTTCGATGACCGAGTTTAAGCGCGGTCCAGACGAGAGCACAAAACGAGAGATTCGATATCGTTCCGAGGGTCTCCGTCTGACCGCGAGAAATAAGTCACGCTACATCTGGTTATGAGCGACTAAAATCGAAAACGGCGTCCTCAAGAAATCCCTCTGATGTGCAGAAAAAATGACTCTGATTGGAACAGGACCGAGACAGTCGACTCATTTAGAGGATTCTGACCACAAATCTATTCATAATTGGTTACCGAGACTGACTCACTTGTTCTCTCGACACCGTTTAAGCAAAAAGAAATAATCTAGCGACCACAAAACGAATTTGTATTTTACTGTTAGTTACGAGTAAACTGTCATGTTTCCCGCTTTCTGCACTTGAATGAAATTCAAGCGAAAGTTAGTCCGAAATAGAAACAGAAGTACAGGCTTGCGATTAACTATGGTTCTACGTCTTGAGACTATTCATGTCTATAAATTAGGAAATTCAGAATCGAAATTGAACTCTGAAATAAAAATTTCACTATATCTAGATCTTGTTCAAGATAAGATGATAAATGGGTTAATTGCGTTAACTTTTGTCATTTAGTGTAGACATTATAAGGAATGGTGGCAAAGAAGTAAAATTGTTCACAAAAAAATCCATTTATTTCAAAACCTTATTTTCACAAAATGTTTATAAACTGGAATATAGGCTAATTGTTCCCAAACCCATTAAGGAAGGATATACGTTCATTCATCTCCATTTTGTCCTTTCGAAATACTAACCATGAGCAAGATAAATACTTCTGATTCTTTCCAAATGTATTTCCATCTTGTATAGTTTGAGGAAGAATTTCAGCTCGAGTGCTCTGGAAGCAAAGTTTGCAACATGCTTGCTGAAACACCAACAAGTCCAATGATCAGGAAAGGAATGTTCCACTTTGCAACTCAGTCGCCTGCGATTAAAGAGACATTGCATATGACACATTAAAACTCTTATTTTCCGCATCACATAGTTTTTTTTCTCTTTTCGAAACGCATGCTCGTAACTAGAGATGCCAATCTCAAATGAGACTTTTCAATAGTATTTCAGACAATTTTCAGTAGTTTTAAATGACCTTGTTCAGTAGTTAACGGATGAGTGGTAAATTTGCACTGCACTGTTTTCGAATTAAATTAATCACCAACACAGCCATAAAATTACCTTAATTGGAGGATACACATTCACAACTGTAGTTGTACATTATAATATCATAAAGTAATGCGGCAGTTTTCGTTAAAGGAAGAATTTTGTATTTGACCAGAGTTATCATTTAGAGATAAATTAAGCCTTAATGAGTGGGTACCAATTTGTGTAATTTATTACAAATTAAATTGAACTTATTAAAAATTAAATATGTAATGATGCACAGCATTTTAAACAAAAAATTAGCATTACAAATTTGAGCGTAAAAATAATTAAAACAAATATGAGCATATTCATGAAATTACATAACAAGAAATGTGTACATATCTACTTTGCCTGAACTTCATTATCCTTAATTAAATTTATTATAGGGTGGAAAGCATCGATGAGTCATAAACAAAGTATCACTATCGTCTAGATCTTTCAAGATAGGATGCTGAATGGGTTAATTCTTAACTTTTGTCATTTGTTAGTAGACATCCAAAAAAAAAAAAATTCTTATTTCAAAACCTTACAAATGTTTATAAACTGGAATATAGACTAATTGTTCCCAAACCCATTATTGAAGGATATACGTTAATTGATTTTGTCCTTTCGAAATACTAACCATGAAGCAAGATAAATACTTCTGATTCTTTCCAAATGTTTCTCCATCTTGTATAGTTTGAGGAAGAATTTCATCTGTCTATTGCAAAGTTTGAACAGCAACAAGTCCAATGATCAGGAAAGGAATTGCCATAGACGGCCTGCAAAAGACACATTCGTATGACACATTAAAACTCTTATTTTGCATCACATAAAAACGTATGCTCGTAACTAGAGATGCCAATCTCAAATGAGACTTTTCAATAGTTTTCAGACAATTTTCAGTAGTTTTAGATGCTTGTCAGTAGTTTGCGGATGAGTGGTAAAACTGCACTACTTTCAAAATTAAATTAATCACCAACACAGCCATAAAATTACCTTAAACAGGGATACACATTCACAACTGTAGTTGTACATTATAATATCATAAAGTAATGCGGCAGTTTTCGTTAAAGGAAGTATTTAGTATTTGACCAGAGTTATCATTTAGAGATAAATTAAGCCTTAAGGGTACCAATTTGTGTGAATTTATAACAAATTAAATTGAACTTATTAAAAATTAAATATGTAATGATGCACAGCATTTTGAAACAAAAATTAGCATTACAAATATGAGCGTGAAATAACAAAACAAATATGAGCATATTCATGAAATTACATAACAAGAAATGTGTATGTATTAACACTAAATTTGTCCATTAAATTTCTTTCTGTAAGTAAAACCATCACAGACTATCAATACCTTTTTTTTTTTGAATACAGAGGGAAAATGTAATAGCGGCATGATATTTATCTGTGTATATTGTAGAATAATTTGAATTTTACTCTGTATATTATTAAAAAAATTGCAGAATTTTTATTTTTTTATTTTCCTCGAAATCTTCTAAAAAATCCTTCCTCGGAAAATTTTGTTAACAGACCACAGTTGTAAAAGTAACATGCAAATAAGACATTTCAATTTCTGTCGAAATATTGCTACCTAGATTTTTATTTTTAATTATATAATTTTTTTCTTTTCAAAATGCATGTAACTAGGAGATGCCTTTTTCCGTCGTACTCTATCCAAAAGTTATGTTATTTTCTATTATGACTGCGGTGAATCCCTAGTAGTTAATATCTGTTTTAATTAAACATTTTGGATTTTACATTTAAAGAAATAATCAATGTTAATAAATCATATTTCCAATCCTAAACAAATATTATTCGCATTCGTTGATTATTGTTAAAAATGCTTCGTTGCATTAATTTTTGTTACATAAGATCTTACAATTTTTCATGGATATTTTCAAGTATTTATTATTTTATTTCAAATTTTGATTCAATATTTCTTAACTAAATGATAGATATTCATCTACCTATGAATATAAATAAATAAAATATCAGTATTTTTTACTCTTGTTGAGAAATCTATATAAATTGATTCAATAATTAAAGTGACAAAATATGTAGACGCAAATATGTATTTTGTTTGTTTTGGTTTGTCTAGTACATGAATTCTAGAACATTTTTTTCTTCCTTTTCACGGATTTCACATTTTTATCTAATCTGGAAGAAATATGAAAGAAAATAATTATTTTTATTTTCCAAAACGAATTTTTATTATTAGTCACTGTTATATTTGAGAAATTTATAAAAACGTTAATTACAAGTCTTAAAACTTAGCAGGGGAATAAATGGGAACAATTAAGAAATTTCAGAATTAGAAAATTTAACAATTCTTCTTTAACAAACAAACACTGCACTATTTTTGTATTTTTTTTTTATAAGAAAAAAATCACATTCATAATTTTTTTTTTTCTTTTAAGATAAGAAGGTTGGGTTATGAAAATTTTGCTTAAATCCCACATCGAATCTAGTCTTCTTCAAGGATTTTGTAGCAGATCAAGCCATTGATCTCAAATTTTAGTTTCTTGTTTGGTTTTAATTTTTTCAACAAGTCTTGTCCTGATGTTCTCAATTCGTTTTTTTTTTTTTTTATTATATTATTACTTTTTCATTCATATAAGGTGTAATTAGCATTTTTTTTTTTACTTGAACGGCTTTTTTTCCAACGTGTTTTCTTTTTTTCTCTTTATTTAAATGATTTTCCTCCAACAATTTCTTTTAACTTCAGAAATTCTTTCATTTTTTTTTTTCACTCCTTTCTTACACACAAGTTGTTCTTTGTACGGACATGAAATTAAAATTTACCTCTGTCTTGATATGAATATTTGAACAGCTATGTTTAGAATGCAACTGTCTTTAGATGCTTTGTATAATGTTTTGTTCTCCGTAGAAGGCGCTCTTCAGTCGCCAAATGTTTTGCTACATTTATCTTTTCTAAGTGGAGGAATAAACATTAAGAATGTTGTGCCACTACTTTAAGTCTTCGTATGGTCAATTATCAAAGTCAGATAATTGAAATTCATCAAATGTATTTTTTAGATTAGTATAGTGGTCAACAAAAACGTTCTAATTATCAAAATTGTTTGCTCAATGGAGCTGAAATAACAAACATGTAGCATTGTAATTGCATTGGGAAGGTCACAAATCGCTTCTAAACACAATCGGAGTGATCAAGCAATGGAAGGTTTTCTAAAACACAAGCAAATGTAAAAGGTATGATTACTGGGTTAACTACTCAAATAAATAATTTACAAAATCTTGAAAATTCTATTTCTATACTTAAAGTGCATGAAAATGGCTTAAATGGTTCAGATAGTGAAGTAAACATATTAACCAATGATATTCTTAGTTCTTGCCTATACAAAGAGTTTGACAAATACGAACAGGAAATGCATGAACTTTTTTCCAAATTAGATTCATTAAAAATTATGAAAGACGAGTTAAAGAAAATTAGAATTCTAATGAAAATCAAGTAAAGTTAATACTAAAGTAAACAGCTTAAAAATTCTGTGTGTAGATTTACCACAGTTTAATTCTAATTATATTGATTAAATCTCCTTTCGTGATTTATTTCCTGATAGTGCAGGAAAAAATTATTCTTAAAGATAATCGAAAATTAAAATAACTTAAGTTATTTGCGAAAGGCCAAGCACCTACTTTCAAACGTGAATTACGAAAAGCCGGGGAAATGCAATAAAGAAGGCGTGGAATGGTTTACGGAAATTAATTGATAAAACATAACGAAGTATTGACATATTAAAAATCCTTCAACTGCAAAGAATCAAAATAATTTCCTCTTTCGCCGAGTTCAAGACATTCAAATTAAATCGCGCGTTTGCCATTGCATCGTTGTTCAAGTGCCGATAAAGGGAAACCGCGGGATTATTCTAATATTAAGGGAATAAATATAAAATATCAAGCAATAAATATGCTTACTGATCACAGATTGTAACGGATGCTTGTGTATACAGCAGAAATAATGCTCATTATGGATTATTTAAGTGTGATATCGTTATAGAACTCGCGATCAAAGAAAAATGGAATACAATTAAAAGTTAAAGCTATATATTTATTGCTTAAAATTCATACCATTGATAAAGGGCGTGCAAGCATTTGCAAAATCTTTTAAACGCCCCTTAATACAATTTTATGCGCGAGTGGCTCAAATGATGCAAGATCTGATACACACAGAGAGAAAATGATCTTCCATCTATTAGTACCAATAGTACCCGTCACACAAGCTGTTTTACTGCTTACTACAATTGTTTACATCAAATATTTTTTTCAATGCAGCTGGCAAACAGACATGGACGTCTTGGATGCCTTAAGGCAAGCGCTGCACAGACGTTACTCACTTTGCATTACCCAGGGGGCGCGTGTAACTTGAAGATAAGCCCCGGACGCGCAGTAACAATGCCCCGCAACGCTCTACGATCATATTAGACCGGGACCTACGGTTTAAAGTGGATTCGAACCACTACATACATCCATGGCACCGCCGGGACTCGAACCCGAAACCTGTGGTACCGAGCGCCAGAGCGCTAGCCACTCGGCCATTCAGGCCCTACATCAAATATATTAAATCATTTAACAAAGGTGTACACTGTCATTGATTCAGCCAATCAAAGCTCATTCATTAGGGAGAGTTGTGTTATTATTGCAGCCTAACCGTACTAGTGTCAGCAATGAGCGTAAACGGTTTGAGTTCGCGAAAAGCGGTAGGGTTGCAGATTCGTTTCAGTTACAAATAACATCACTACTTTACAAAAGCGGAAGTATTGCTGTTGATGCACGACTCGCACTTAACATCATTGTGACCTTCCTCAATGTACAGTCGATGTATCTGTTTTGACAACATTCAAACAAACAGATGTCAGCCTGGCCCAATCGATATTCTCTTAGGCGCCAATGTGTTTGATGAAATAATGCTTAGTGGACATTTAAATATTCTAGGACATTCACTATCTGCTTTAGAATCGATTTTCGGTTAGGTAATTCTCGGAAAGACAAAAGGTGGCTCTCAAAGTCATATCAAATCACGCTGTTTGCAATACAGTTGAGTCTCATCTTGACAAATTTTGGCAATCGGAAGAAATTTGAACCACAAAGCCTTACACGCAGATAGAAAGCTTTTCACACCGACCTGCTGTTCACATATTTCATCGACAATCTAGTAGTGAACTTGATTCTTCTAGAGATATAGCAATGGATCGTTTACATCAAATTAAATGTCGGACTTAATCGGTTACTAATAGTCAATCTCTCTCCACTGAATACCACAAATTCATAGAGGGCTATCCGAAACTTGGTCACATGAAAGTGACATAGTTGTTTCAGCTAATTCAGTGTTTATCTTCCACACACCCAGCTCCCAATAAAAGTGGTGACAAATATTTCGTGGCAGTCAATGGATTTGCTGTGGAAATATCAGCTGCAGGGGGAGGAAGTTATTTCTCCAGACATTGCAATTGAATGCAAGACATTTTCA
>BPLR01007560.1:0-115422 GCA_021605095.1 Caerostris extrusa
TATATATATACGAGCATATATATTCTAAATTAAAATGCATCTTATATATTTCAGCATATCCGTCTAGGCTGTAAACCTCCCTTCCTTTATTTTCTTTCATAGCCTAATAACATCCTCCTTTATTTTGCAAAGCATTGTAGTAGGAAGAAAAAAAGTAAAAGGAAAAAGTACTTTGAGCGCCATTGAATGTCTTCCATTCACAACAATCATTCAACGAACTCTAAAGCTCTTCAGGAACATTTACAAAACAACCATCTGACATAAATTTAAGTTAAGACATCCCATCGCTGATCCACCCCTACCCCATTGACCCCTCCCTTTCTTCTCCAGAAGACCCCCTTTCTTCTTCCATCTTCTTGAAATCTTCCCAACATATTTTCATTCCATCACGTGATTTATGACGTCTTTTTATCCCGAGCAGGACTGTTGCCACGAGATCACTTTTAATTTATAAAATTCGGGCTTTGCAACCTAATCCTTCCGTGTCACCGTGATCCGTGCTGTAACAGACACTGGATGGTAGGAGGGGATTATGGGTAATTAGATCCGTACGACGGTGCACATTTTAAATTGTTCTATGCCTCGCTTTACTTTTACTTCATTTACTCGTGTACGTCTTTATTCAAATTAAGCCGCCTCCCGCCATTTTTTTTGTTTGTACCTCGTTTCATCATGCTTTCTTATTATGATTTTTTTCCTTGGCAACTCTAATTTCATCGTATCAATTTCTTCTAACTCAATTTGATTATATTGAAAGTGATGCGAATAAACCAGGAATGGATGGCAGAATCTCTCGTTTTGAGTTTCAGGTTATATTAGGGAGACGTCAATTTAATTGGGGATTAGAGATTGAAAGAAAATGATTGGACGCTTATAGAATTTCTTGAAAAGAGTGGGTGTTGCGATGAACAGAAATGGATATTGGTAAGAGCCATTATTCGCAAAGATCCTTTTGGTTGTCAGCCGAACACTCTACAGTCATATTATGGAATAAAGTAATCAATACTAATAACATTTTTTTTTTGTATAGCAAAGCTACAAGAGTGTTCGCTTATAAACAAAGCTACAACTGTGTTCGCTTTAAGTAATTTTTAGAAACACAATCACATTATACATTCACATAGCTATCCACATTCGGAGTACAATTCTTCACATTTACTCATCAACAATAGCATTCACCACGCATGAACACCTAATGTGACCCACTAAGGATAAACTCAGAAAAAAATAGCGAGTTACAAGACTTCATCCTTTTGAGAACATTTTTTTTGTTATATGACTATCGCGTTGAAGCTCTGTGCCACAAGTTTCAGGTTCGAGTTACGACTGGTGCCATGGATGTGCATAGTGCATGGATGTGCATAGTGCATGGATGAGGCAGTCTGCCGACTGGCAGATTTCGAGACAGGAGATGTTTTCTTTTTACTGGGTAAGATAGTTAGACCACGCTCTACAATCATACCTGTGGTTTAAATCTGTGGAACCTGTGGTTAATCGTATCTGTGGAACCTGTGGCTTAAAGTGATTCTGAACCACTATACACATCCATGGCACCAGTGGAAACTCGAACCCGATACCTGGGGCACCGAGCTCGAACGCGATAGTCATATAACAAAAAATAATGTTATGTTATGAAAAGTTTATTGTAGGAGGGGTACTTTAGGTGTTTATGCATGGTGAATACTATTGTTGATGTGTAAATGGGAATAGTTGTATGCCGAATGTGTATAGCTGTGTGAATGTATAATGTGATTGATTTTTAAGAATCACTTAAAGCTTTATAAGCGAACACTGTTGCAGCTTTGCTATACAAAATAGTTGAGATTCGTATTTATTCCTCTATTCCCTAATATGACTGTAGTTGGTTAATCTGACAACTTTATCCCGTAGAAAGAAAACATCTCCTGTCTCGAAATCTGACTGTAGAACAGATAGCATTAGCCTACCATAGTGCTAGTAGAAGAAAAATAGGGAAATTCGTTAATATAAACAAGTAATAATAAAAAAAAAAAAATAAAGTCAATTCCTACTTTATTTTCATTATATTGCAGAAAAGTCCTTTACAAATAAAGTTGAAATTTTCCTTTTACATCTGGCGCCATCTATATATGCAACTTAAATCTGAAAAAAAACCGTAAAATTAATGAATTAAATTTAATTACTGAATTCATATTTTAAAAACTGTATTAACATCACGTGTCATCCACTACAAGTTTAAAAAATGCATCTGAACTTGAGTGGATGAATAAAAAGTATTTTAGTAACGAATGAAAATTTGAACAATTAACTACTGAAGAGCAAAGCTTGGTTTTCTATTGGAAATTTCTCAAATAAGAATTTTTATCTAAATGATAATAAGTCCATTTTCTCTACAATTACATACGCTTTAATTACAAATACATTTGGTCTTCGTAAATCTACATCTGTCTTTTGATTGTTGACAGGGATCTGGAATTTATGAAAATATTGTTTCCCAAAATATGCGGTCTGATGGACAACTGACTTTGGTACCACAGGCTTCAGGTTTGAATCTTGGATGATCGAATCCTGGTAACATGGATGTTTGTTAGTGGTTCGGAATCCACGTTAAACTCTAAGTCCTGGTCTATTTAGCCTAAAGTGTGCACAAAATGATTAGAGTTAATGAAAAAGTAGAGAGTCAAACTAAACGATCAGAAAAAAATTCGATTAATATTTTTTGCATTTTTATATTAATTATTTTTTATGTCGCGGGGGTAGAGATCAGTGGTAGAGCTTTCGACTGCAGATCAAGAGGTTCACGGTTTCAAAGCCGAGTGCCCTTTTCATTTATAATATTTTAAGGCCTGAATAGCCGAGTGGCTAGCGCTTGGTACCACAGGTTTCGGGTTCGAGTGCCGGCGGTGTAATGGATATTTATAATGGTTGTGAATCCTCGTCAAACCGTAGTTCGCGGTCTAATATGACTACAGAACAGTACCAAAGGTTTCAGGTTCGAACTCGGTAGTGCCATGGTTGTTTGTAGTGGTTCGAATCTACTTTAAACAGTAGATTCCTGTCTAAAATGATCGTCGATCATTGAGGGGGTATTGTTACTCCGCACCCGTAGCTTATCTTCAAGCTACACGCTCCTCCTGGGTAGCGCTATGAGAGTAACGTCAGCAGTGGCAGTCGGCAACGCTTGCCTTAAGGCATCCAAGACAGCTGTCTAAGTGTTTCCCAACTGCATAAGGAAAAAAAGTATTAACTCCAATTTTTATACAATTATATACATTTTGCTTACAAATACAATATACCTTTGTAAATTTCTCTCCGTCTTTTGATTGTTAACAAGAATCTGGAATTTAAGAAATTATTGTTTCTCAAAATAAGCGGTTTGATGGTCAATTGGCTTCGGTATCATAAGATTCAGGTTCGAATCCTGGAGGTAGCATGGATGTTTGTTAGTAGTTCGAAATCCACGTTAAACTGCAAGTCCTTGTCTAATTAGCATAAAATAATCGTAGATTGACAAACTTTTGTTGTTCTAATGCAGCTGTCAATACAGTCAGTTAATACTTATGCCATAAGCAAGGCTGAGCTGCTGTTACTCCTTTAGAACTACCCAGAGGGCACGTATAGCTTGAAGATAGGCTTCGGACGCGAGAAACACTACCCCGCAACACTCTACGATCCTATTAGGACCCGTACTTAACGTTTAAAGGGGATTCCGAAACACTACAAATAGCCATGACACAGCCGGGATTCGAACCCGATATCTGTGGTATCGAATGCCACTTGGCCATCAGGGTCCTAGATTGACACACTAAATCATCCGAAAAAAATTCCATTAATATTATTGCATTTTTATATTAATTATTTTCTATGCCTGCATAGTGGAATGAATTACAAAAATTAGGTTTAAAAACTATTTATCATATGAATAATAGTAGATCATCATTAAATTGCGTTGAGTTTTGTAAATATGTATTTTTTATACAGAAATTCGATGGTCTTCTCTGAGAAATGTTGCCGTTGTGGGAATAGAAATACTAATAGAAAAAGAAATAATGTCACACAAACAGTTAGTCGCATCCATAAAACCAGTTTAAGTTCCAAATCCGTTTGACAATTTTGATAGATAAATGCATCAGTCGTCAAAATAAGGAGGAAACCTACAAAAGTTCTTATGGCCGCTTTACTCCAGCCAGGTTTAATCTCTGGTCGAATTTTGTGGCTTTTTCGCAATAATAACACTGAGTTCTTTTCGGACACTGCCATTCTTTAAGAAGTGAATTAAGTCGTCTTTTAGTGCTTGTAAAAGCATTCTTAAAATGTTATACTTCAGTATACTGCTTTCTGCCATAATTATTACTTTACCAAATGACAAAGTAATTTTTAAACATTTAGAAAAATTAATTTGTACTCTATGAATATAAAAATAATTCTATTTTGTAAAAAGATATTATTATAGTTTTATATATTTATTAACACATAGTAACTATATTTTATTTATAAATATTATATTATTATTAAAAGAATTCTTTATTGTAAGGACATGGAGCTTGATGGGCGAGTGACTATCGCTGTGGCGCTCGGTGTAATGGATGTATGTAGGGATTGGAATCCATTTTAAGCCGTAGGTCCGTAGTAAAGTCTTCAAAATATTCCGATGGCGACGCATCTGGACTTGAGAAAATTAATTATCAGTTTTTTACTGGTTAGCCTTACCTTGTAGATAGAGTATAGGATTTCAAATGCAACAAGCTTCAATAAGCAAAACCAGACTTATCGTTTTTTGTTGTAAAAGTACCATAAATATGTTAGCTGACAGTCCTTACATTGGGTTAGAGGATGAAAAACAACATTGTAATGGTCATATATCACTTTGGAACTTTCCGTTCCAAATTATGGCAGTAGATCTTCCATTGCACATCTTGGATAATGCTTTATTCACTGATTAAGACGTGGATAACCTCACAAAAATGTGCTGAATATTTGAAAATAGCATTCTTTTAAAAAATTACCAACAGTAGACAAATGTGGTGTAATGGTTTTGAATCTACTTTAAATCGTAGGTCCCGGTCTCATATATAAACGTAGCACTGTTAATGAAATCAGCAAAAAAAAAAACACAACATTGTGAAAGAAATTGGCAAATATATATATAATTGTTAAATACTGCAACAAATAAACGTAGAACTGTCAAAACAAATTGCAAAATATACATATTGTTAAATAAATCTCTAAATAGATAGAGCGTTGTTAAATAAATCGGCATTAAAACATTGTTACAAAAATCACCAAATACAGTTATTTAATAACCATCATTCTATAGAGCTTTTTTTTGCTTTAAACCACTATTTCTTACTTAAAGTTCCAAACACTAGATAATCAGTTAGTTAGAATAAATTAAATAAATATAGTATTGTTAAATAAATCGCCAAATAAAAACAGCATTGTTAAATAAGTAATCAAATAGAAATAGATTTGTAAATTAGTCTTCAAGTAAACATACTATTATTAATAAATAAATCAATTGTAAAGCAAATATAGCCTTTTATCAAATTGTCAAATAACGATACATTCTTAAAGAATTTGACAAATAACATATCTTTAAATAAATCGACAAATAAACGTGTCATTGTTAAGTAAATCACAAAAATAAACATAATATTGTTAAAAATAAATAGTTAAATAAAATAATTATTAAATAAATTGTTAAAAAACATAACATTATTGAGTAAATCGTCAAATAAACACAATTTTGTTAAAAAATAGTCAAATAAACAAAGCGTTGTTTAATTAACAATAGTGCTGAAAAATAAACCGTAAAACAAATATATAGCATTGTTTATTTGAGATTCAATTAACAATGCTATATTATAGCAATGCTATAGATAACGTTAAACAAATCAAATAAATATAGCCTTGTTAAATAAATCATTAAATAAACATGGCATTGTTAAATTAACTTCAATAGTATTGATAAATAAATCGTGAAACAAATTTACCAATGTTAACTGAATCTCCAAATAAAGATAACATTGTGAAACAAATATAGCATTGTTAACTGAATTTCCAAATATAGATAAGATAGTTAAACAAATCAAATAGACATAGAATTGTTAAATATATAGACAAATAAATGTGGCATTTTTAAATAAATCCCCAAATAAATATAGATGGTTATAAATAAATCGTTCAACATAATATTGTTAACTAAATTGTCAAAATGAACAAAAATGCTTTGTTAAATACGTAGTCAAATAAATACAGCATTGTTAAATTAACTTCCTGAGTAATGATAAATAAATCGTGAAACATATATAGCATTGTTAACTGTATCTCCAAATATAGATAACATTGTTAAACAAATCAAATAAACATAGCATTGTCAAAGAAATCAACAAATGAACATATCATTCTTAAATATATCGACAAATAAAAGAAGCATTGTTAAAGAAATCGACAAAAATCACAGCATTGTTAAATATATCGACAAATAAACATAACATTGTTTAGTATATAGTCAACTAAACATAGCATTGTTTAAATATAACGACAAATAAACACAACATTGTTAAAGAAATCAGCAAATGAACATATATTTCCTAAGTATATCGACAGATAAAAAGAAGCATTGTTAAAGACATCGGCAAAAAAAAACATGACATTGTTAAATATATCGACAATTAATCGTGACATAGTTAAATAAATCACCAAATAAGCATAGCATTCATAAATTAATCGTGAAACAAATAAAGTATTCTGGAAAAAAACACTAAATAAATGTAACATTGTTAAATAAATCGACAAATAAACACAACACTCTAAAAAAATGCATATAGTTATTTAATAACCATAATTCTTTAGGGCGTTTTTGCTTTAAACCACTTTTCCGCACCTAAACTTCCAGCCGTTAGATAGAGTATGTCTTAAGGTTTTATGAAAAATTTTCAAAAACAATACATTCTTCTTTCAAAAATGTCTTAGGAACATATTTTTTATATCTTCCCATTGGTTCTACGACAGCAACAGCCATTCCGTTAAAGATTAAGTTCGAAACTCCAATGTTCCGTTGGAACGAGGCGAAGGATTGCAGACGGTCAATAATAAAACTACTTTGTTAGATACATAAAGAGCACTGACAGAGCGAACAAAAAAAAAAAAAAAAAAATAGCGGTCGGAAATTTATCGCGTAAAATGTGGGTTTATTGTATTGATTTCTCACTTTCTGCTACAAATGATTTCATATTTGTTAAATAAAGACAAATGAAATGTTATGAAAGGAAAATTGGCATTATTTAATACGGTTTCCAGTAGGTTTCATAGAATTTTAGTAAAATAAAATTGATAAATACTATCAAATTGTTCATTTTTTGTACAACTAGAACGAATAGCTGGTGGATGGATATGTGAGCATATTGGCTACTGGAAAAATTATTTGCATGTTGTTTACTCCATAATTATGTATGGTCTGAGAACGACCTAAAAGCCTGACTTACTATTTGAATAGATTAGCATATGTTGTCATAATCGCCATCAGCCCCTAACATATTATTTTAAATAGGGGTCAACTACATCCCGCAACTATATATTAGTACAATACATATCCATATGCAAGACATTTATTAATAGGCCTCAAGTTGTGTGTTGAATACTATATTCTTCATTGTCGCAACCTCCTCATGATATACCAACGCCGTCTGTCTACTGGCAGATTTTGAAACATGATATATTTTTTTCACGCGGTAGAGTTGTCCGGTCCTACGGCCAATATTCATATTAGACCAGGACCTACAGTTTAAAATGGATTACGAACAACTACAAAGATCCTTGGCATCGCCGGCACTCAAACCCGACGCCTGTGGCACTGAGCGAAAGTCACTAGAAGCAAATAGATTATTGATCGTGAAACAAATATAGCATTATTAAATATTCTGGCAAATAAAGATAACATTATTAAAGAAATAAGTAAATAAACATAGCATTGTTCAATGTATCGCAAATAAACTAAGTATTGCTAAATATATCGATAAATGCAAATATCATTATCAGATAAATCGCCAAAGAAACACATCATTGTTAAATAAATCGCCAAATAAATACCAGTTTTAAATAAATTTTGAAACAAATGAAATGAAATAAAATATAAATTAATATTAAATAAATCGTTAAATAAACATAAACATTGTTATTATATCGTCAAGTAAACATAGCACTGTTAAAAAAATTCTTATAGTTATTTAATAACCATAATCTATAATGTATTTTTGCTTTAAACCACTCTTCCTTAGTGAAAGTTCCAGCAGTTAGATAGAGTATGTCTTAAGGTTTTGTGAAAATTTTCAGAAACAATACATTCATCTTTCAAAAGGTCTTAGGAACATATTTTTTTAATTCTTCCATCAGTTCTACGACAGCAACAGCCATTCCGTTAAAGATTAAGTTCGAAACTCCAAACTTCCTTTAAAACGAGGCGAGGGATTGCAGATGGTCAATAACAAAACTACTTTGTTAGATACATAAAAGCACTGACAGAACGTAAAAAAAATGGGTTCGGAAATTTATCTTGAAAAAATGTAGGTTTATTTTTTTATTTTTTGATTTCTCACTTTCAACTACAAATGATCTCATATTTCTTAAATGAAGACAAAAAAATGTTAATAAAGGAAAATTGACATTATTTAATATGATTTCTATTAGGTTTCATAGAATTTTTTTAGTAAAATAAAGTAGATAAAGGTTATCAAATTGATAATTTTTGTTATCTTCTAGTACAAGAATAGCGGGAGGTGGAAGGAAAATTATGTATTTGGTCAAAATATGTTTATTCATAATTTAATAATTATGTCTCCTCCAAAATTATGCATATGAAATAGGCAAACTGCAAATGGATATTATTATATGTTGTCAAAATCTCCATCAGGTCCCTAACATATATTTTTAAATAAGGGCTAACTTTATCCCGCCTATATCGCAGTACAATTTATACACTCATATAAATGTCTTTTATCAATAATGGGGTTCAAAGTTGTGTGTTAAATATTATACATTCTCCTTCATTGTCGCATCCTCCCCATGATGGATCAACGCCGGCTGTATACTGGCAGATTTTGAGACATGAGGTATATTTTTACATGGTAGGGTTGTCAGCCCTACGCCCAATATTCTATTAGACCAGGAGATACAGTTTAAAGTGGATTACGAACAACTACAAACATCTTGACATCGCCGGAACTCAAAAAGCATGTGGCACCCAGCGGTAGTCACTCTGTCATCAGGCACCTCCAATAAATAATAGTATTGATAAATAAATCGTGAAACAAATATAGCAGTATTAAATAAACCGGCAAATCACGATAATATTATCAAATAAATAAATAAATAAACATAGCATTGTTAAATATTTTGGAAAATAAAGTAAATAAATATAGCATGCATACATCATTATCAGATAAACCACTAAAGAAACACACCATTGTTAAATAAATCGCAAAATAACATTCAGTTTTAAATAAATTTTAAATCAAATGAAATAAAATAAAAAATATAAATTAATTTTAAATAAATCGTCAAATAAACACAGCACTGTAAAAAAAGCATGCAGTTATTTAATAACCATAATTCTTTAGGTCGTTTTTTTGCTTTAAACCACTTTTCCCCACTTAAACTTCCAGTCGTTAGATAAGAGTATGCCTTAAGGTTTTATGAAAAATTTCAGAAACAATACATTCTTCTTTCAAAAAGTCTTAGGAACATATTTTTTATATCTTCCCATTGGTTCCATGACAGCAACAGCCATTCCGCTAAAGATTAAGTTCGAAACTCCAATGTTCCCTTAAAACGAGGCGAGGTAAGGGGCAATTCAGACGGTCAATAATAAAACTACTTTGTTAGGCACATAAAAAACACTGACAGAACGTAGGAAATAAAAAACGATTGTTGGAAATTTATAGCGTAAACTGTGGGTTTATTTTACTGATTTCTCACTTTCTGCTGCAATTGATTTTATATTTGTTAAATGAAGACAAATAAAATGTTATGAAAGATAAATTGGCTTTATTTAATATGGTTTCTATTAGGTATCATAGAATTTTAGTCAAGCAAAGTTGATAAATGTTATGAAATTGTTCTTTTTGTACATCTAGAACGAATAGCTGGTGAATGGATATGTGAACATATTGGCTACTGGAAAATAATTTGGATGTTGTTTACTCCACAATCATGTATGTGATATCAGCATAAGAGACTGGCTACTATATGAATTGATTCGCATATGTTGTCACAATCGCCATCAGTCGCTAACATATTTTTTAAATAGTGACAAATATATCCCGCGCCTATATCGGAGTACAATATATATCCATAGGCAAGTCTTTTATCAATAGCCTCAATTGATAAATACTATATTCTTCTTCTGTCGCAACCTCCCCATGATGAATCAACGCCGTCTGTATACTGGCAGAATTTGAGACATGAGGTATTTTTTTACGCGGTTGGTTTATCAATCCTATGCCCAATGTTCATATTAGACCAGGACCTACCTTTTAAAGTGGATTATGAATCACTACAATCATCCATGTTATCGCCGGAACTCAAACCCGAAACCTGTGACACCGAGCGGTAGTCACTCGGCCATCAAGTACAGCAAGTAAATATAATATTGATAAATAAATCGTGAAACAAATAGAGTATTATTAAATAAACTGGCAAATAAAGATAACATTATTAAAGAAATAAGTAAATAATATAGCATTGTTAAATATATAGAAAGCATAATCAAATTATTGTTAAATATATCGATAAATAAACGTATCAATAGTGAATAAATCGTCAAAGAAACACATTGTTAATAAAAAGTCGCTAAATAAAATAACATCGTCATTTATAAATAAATTTAGAAAGAAATTAAATAAAATAAAATATAATTTAATATTCAATAATTCGCTAAATAATAACATCTTCTTTAAAAAATCTTCATAGATATACACAGCAACAGCCATTCCGCTAAAGATTGTCAAAAAATTTCTTATAGATTGCAGACGGTTTTTTAATAACCAGAATTCTTTAGGGCGAAATTTTTTTGGTTTAAACCACTTTTCCTTACTTAAATTTCCGGCCGTTAGATGTGGGTATGTCCTAAGGTTTTATAGAAAAATTTCTGAAACAATACATTCTCCTTTCAAAAAAGTCTTGGGAACATATTTTTTATATCTTCCCAACGAAATTAGTAAATAAACATAGCATTGTTAAATACAGCCATTCCGCTAAAGATTGGAAGTTCCCATGAGTGATCTACTCATGGATGGATTGAAAGGGCGGCAGCTTCGGTTGTGATGGAGCACCTGTGGTTGAAATCTGACTTTTGCTCCGTGACGCTCTTACAGTCATATTAGACAGGGACTTATGGCTTAAAGCGGATTCCGAACCACTACACACATCCATGGCACCGCCGGGACTCGAACCCGAAACCTGTGGTACCCTGAACCAGAGCGCTAGCCAGCTCAACCATTCAGACCCCAAATTCAGCATTGTTAAATATATCGATAAATACAAGTATCATTATCAGATAAATCGCCAAAGAAACATATCTTTGTCAAATAAATCGGCAAAGAAATATAAAGTTAAAATAGATTTTGAAGCAAATGAAATAAAATAAAACATTAATTAATATTAAATAAATCGCTAAATAAACATATTGTTAAATAAATCGAAATATAAACATAGCACTGTTAAAAAAATCTTGTAGTTATTCAATAACCTTAAATCTATAGTGTCTTTTTTTGCTTTAAACCACTTTTCCTCACTTAAACTTCCAGCCGTTAGATAGAGTATGTCTTAAGGTTTTATGAAAAATTTCTGAAACAATACATTTTTCTTTCAGAAAAGTCTTAGGAACATATTTTTTATATCTTCCCATCGGTTCTACGACAGCGACAGCCATTCCGCTAAAGATTAAGTTCGAAACTCCAATGCTCCCTTAAACGAGGCGAGCGATTGCAGACGGTCAGTAATAAACTACTTTAGATACATAAAAAAGCACTGACAGATCGTAACAAAAAAATGGAGGTTGGAAATTTATCGCGTTAAATGTGAGTTTATTTTATTGATTTGTCAATTTCTGCTACAAATGATTTTTATATTTCTGAAATGAAGAAACATAAAATTTTATGAAAGGAAAATCTGACATTATTTATTATTTTTTTTATTATGGTTTCTATTAGGTTTGATAAAATTTTAATGAAGTAAAGTTGATAAATGTTATCAAATTGTTCATTTTTCTATACATCTAGAACATTGTTCCATCTGAACCATCCATTCTTCATTTGTACGTCGGAGGATGAAAATTCTGACAGAATATTTTTTTAATTATAGCAGATCAATGCCTACTTTTTTCATTATATTGCAGAGAAGTCCTTTACAAATAAAGTTGAAATTTTCCTTTTACATCTGGCGCCATCTATTATTAGATACAGGCAACTTAAATCTGAAAAGAAAACTAAAATTAATTAATTAAATTTAATGAAGGAATTCATATTTGAAAAATCCCTATTAAGATCAAATGTCATCAAAGTTCAAAGTGTTCAAAATTGTATTTGAACTGGACTGGATGAATAAAAAGTATTTTATTAACGATTAAAGATTTGAATATATATATAGTGAGTATGATATATAGAGAGTGTGTGACATAATAGTAGGAATTGAATGATATTAAAATTAAATAAATTTAAAAATTAATTAATAAGTATAATAACTTATTTATAATACATTAAGAATTAATTAAAAAGTTTAACAAATAAAATATAAATTTATAAACATTTTGATAGAAATAAATATAATTAACATATTTAATAATTTAGTAAATATTTTTGAAGTGGATATTAATTAATTTTATTTTAAACTTTTATAAAAAAATTTTATTTTTAAAAAAATTTTATTTTTTATAACTTTTAACAAGATTTCATGATTAATATGTTTTTTTAATTTCTTGATAAATACATCTATTAAATATTTTAATATATATTTCATTTACTTAAATTTAAATGATTTCTATTTAATAAATTGATCATCTTTCGATAGTTTCCTTAATTAATAATTTTTTTATAAATCATTTTAATTGCTGCATATAATATTTGCTTAACAATTTGATGTTGTCATAATACATATAATATAAAAATCATTCTAATAAATTTTACATTGTTGTTTATCAAAACAAAAATGTGAAAATCTTTTTCTTTTAGCACTAAACCACTGCAAATTTTTCTTGAACCTTATATATACTTCTTTTTTTTGCTACTTATTTTCTTTCTAAGAAAAATAATGCCTTATAATACAAATAAAAAAAAATAGACTTACAAAATAAAACCTTACCAGAAAGTATTTTTAATATAATATCTAGATTAGGCTGAAACAACAACAACAACAATAACAAAACTTTTGATGAAACTTGTGTTGCTGTCTTTTATTTTCTTGTTCAACGTTGTCGAGAAAATATAATAGGAAAAAAAAAAGAATTACAATATAAAATTGTTACTCTTGTTCTCTAATTGTTAATTGCTTTCTTCTATCATATTTCTTTAAAAGGAAATACATTTTCTATTATGCATGGCTGAATTTTCTTCTTTATAAGACAGAAAAAAAGTAGAAAAAAAGTACCTTTAGTAAACAGAATAATATATTTAAATTTTGAATTTTGAAGTAGATGATGTGCAGGGAAAACGACTGTAACGATGTTGCTCTGAAATTCTTAGTACAAGTAACTTTTCCTTCAGAAACTGCATACAGAGTTCATTAGTGAATGCAAACAGAACCAGAATCCAGCCATACTGAGTTATTTTTCTTGATGTATAGATTCGTCTAACGGAGGAGTGTATTTTAATCAGAATCTGAATCGCTGTAGAGCTGCGTTCCCTTTGCACTTTAAATGTATTTTTCAGAAGTAAATAATTTTAAAACGTAGACATTTTGACACTGGATTTAATTCATTGGATTAACTGGAATAGAATAAAATAATTGCCTGGATTTATGAAAGTTCATGGTAATTTTATCCGAAATTTGATGTTAATTGATATTTATGTACAAAAACTGTATTAACATCAAATGCCATCCTCTATAATTTAAAAAAAAAAATGTATCTGAACTTGAGTGGATGAATAAAAAGTGTTTCATGAACGATTGAAAATTTGAGCAAATTATATATAGGGAGAGTGTGAACTAATAGAAGGAATTAAAAGGAGACCATAATGAGCGATCTTGCGTCAAAATACCTCGACTGTCGGTACAGGAAGAGCTCCAGATGATCCCTGTCCATTACTTCTCCAGAGTCATAAATTGGGCATACAGGATCGGTTGAAATGCCTATGCAGTGGCGATAGGCGACAAGGCAATCGTGTCCCGTAGACTAGCGGGCGGGACTTTTTGCTTTTGGACCGCGTCTTGGTTTATTAGGAATAAGAAAAGAGTCCGATTCGGAAAATTCCCACACTTCATGCAATACTTGAATGGCGCTGATATAAGCCAAAAAGCACATTCAATATAAGCCAACATTTAAATTAGTTTAGCTGAAGGCATTAGTTGACTTGAAAATTAAGATGACCTGAATTATTTACCTTGAATGAAGTTTATTTTTGAATAAAAATTATTTTCCTGAATAAAGATTATTTTTGAATGAAGATTATTTTTTGAATTAAAATTATTTCCCTGAAATGATTATTAATTCTGGTGATGCATAAGATTATGAATGAAGATTATTCTTGGAATGAAAATTCCTTGAATAAGATTATTTCCCTGAAATGATTACATTCTGGTGATCCTGAATGAAGATTACTTTCTTGAATGAAGATTATTTCCCTGAAATGATTATTAATCTTGATGACCTTGAATGGCGATTATTTACTCGAGTAAAGATTATTTCCTGAAATGATTATGCGCATTTTAACCTCGTGAAAATGAAAAGATTTATGATTGTATATAATTTAATGTGTCATCTAAAATTAAATACTACACAATTGTATTACTATATACAATTATATAAAAATGATATTCAATTACAACAAATGGATATAATTTCTTTTCTGACGTATAGACATAAAATTCAATCACTGATTGATTTTTGACAATTCATTTTTTTACTTATACGTCTATCAAATCGTTGGTCATTTTTTAAATTCCTACTATTAGCTCACGCCCTCCCTATATATATCTTGTTCAAATTTGCAACAGTTCATAAAATACTTTTTATTCATCCACTCAAGTTCAAATACATTTTCTGAAACTTATAGTGGATGACTCTTGATGTTAATACAGTTTTTTCAAATATTAATTCATTAATTAATTTTAGTTTTTATTTAGATTTAAGTTGTATGCATCTATCAATAAATGGCGCCAGAGGCAAGAGGAAAATTGCAACTATATTTATAAAGGACTTTCTGCAATATAGTGAAAATAAAGTAGAAATTGACTTAAAATTGTTTTTTAATATTACTTGTTTATAATGCACACACACACACACACACCACACACACACACATATATATATATATATATATAGTGTGTGTGTGTGGGAGGGTTACTATAAAAATATACATATTTGTCCATCTCTCATAATATATATATATATATTATGAGAGTTGGAGCAGAGGAGATGTATAATTAACTGTAAGAATTAATTACAGGCATATGAATGAAATTTGTAATCAAGACAGTCCTCCTGACAAAAGTATAATGCAATTAAAGATATTAACCCGAATATACAGACAATATTAGTTGTATAACAATTAATACATTTATTTACTGTTTACTATGGATTATATTTTGAAATTTGTAGATTCAATAACAGTTTCTTTAAAAATCAAAACATTTTATCACTATATGTTTGTCTTTACATTTGTTTTTGTCTGTGTTTTATAACTTTCATATTTATAAAGGAGATATTTGTTCATTAAAAATGTTCAGAATTAAGTGCTGCAAGTATTACCTCTTGGTTTATATTTTTAAAAAATGCTTTTATAAGACGGAAATAATGTGTTGTTTGCTTTCTTGTTCAAAGAATTACTTAAGTAACGTTGAAGTATTACAGAGTTTTACGAAATACTTTGTATAACTCAATTACATAACTATTCCGTAACAGCGTAGATTCAATTCACTCTCTATATTGAAAAAGAAATTTTCAAATTGGATACAACAAATATGTTACGAAAGCTAAGAAGATTAAGATAAGAGGATTGTATTGTAATTTAATGTGTTTTTGTAGAAAAGTAAATAAATTATTCGATATATAAAAAAACGACGAATACTTTTTTTTTGTCTTCATTTATAGTTAACTTTCTTTTTTTTTGATAGATGCAAGTACCTACTTTATAAGATAACATAGGGAATACTTACTGTGTAAATTGTGCAGCATATTTTTGTCTGAAATGTTTGTAGCACGTTTAATTTCATAACTCGTTTTTGCAGCACAAATTTTAAAAATAATGTTTGCATAAAATAAATAAATAAAATTAAATTCTATAAATTAAATTATACTTGTGATTATGATTCTAATTCTTCTTCGAAGATAAGAAGATTAAATTTTCATTATATTTAAAGTTCTCACCATTAATAGGATTCCCTACCCTCTTTTGGATGATAATAATTATGATATGTATATAGCTCAGTATTGTACATTTGTTGCTGTTTGTAGAATTTTTGCAATAGTTTTTAATTTACTGGAACATTTTTGAAATGTTTAATTGTTAGATTGTAGTTGCAAATGTTTTATTGTTAGATTGTAGTTTCAAACGTTTAATTTTTAGATTGTAGTTTCAAATGTTTAATTGCTAGATTGTAGTTTCAAATGTTTAATTGTTAGATTGTAGTTTCAAATGTTTAATTGTTAGATTGTTGTTTCAAATGTTTAAATGTTAGATTTCAAATGTTTAAATGTTAGATTTCAAATGTTTAAAATGTTAGATTTCAAATGTTTAAATGTTTTTCAAATGTTATTGTTAGATTGTAATTTTAAATGCTTAATTTAGATTGTAGTTTCAAATGTTTAATTGTTAGATTGTAGTTTCAAATGTTTAATTGTTAGATTGTAGTTTCAAATGTTTAATTGTCAGAATTTAATTTCAAATGTTTAATTGGTAGATTGCAGTTTGAAATGTTTAATTGTTAGATTGTAATTTAAAATTCTAAATTGTTAGATTGTAATTTAAAATTCTAAATTGTTAGATTGTAGTCTCAAATGATTAACTGCAATTATTTGTAGGAGTACGTAAATTGTAATTTGAGATACTGACACAAATTTCAAAAAACAAAAAATGGATCAATCACTCTTATACTTGTGCATATGGTGGAATATATATTTATTCTGTTGATATATTTATATATATATAATTATATATTTATTTTGTATTATATTTAAAAATTCACGATAGAAATATATTATTTAATTTATTTTGATAATCGATGGATACTCACTACTAAGATTGAAATCTTCTTTTGCATGATAAGAGCATACTGTTTTTGGTATTAATATACAGCAGTATCGGGAATTTGTTGTTATCTGTAGAATTTTTACAATTGTTTTTAATTTATAGGCACATTTCAAATACTACAGATATTTCTAGCACTACAGGAATCTTTATTTCAGATATTCTTACAATTTTCAAAAACAACAACAATGGATCAATTTCTCCTATGCTTATGTATACACTGAAGTGACAAAAGTCATGGGATACCTCTTAATATCGTGTCGGCCCTCCTTTCGCCCGGCGAAGTGCAGCAACTCGACGTGGCATGGACTCAACAAGTCGTTGGAAGTCTTCTTCTGCAGGAATATTGAGCCATGCTGTCTCGATAGACGTCTATAATTGTGAAAGCTTTTGATGGTGCAGGATTTTGGGCACGAACAGACCTCTCGATGATGTCCCATAAATGCTCGATGGGATTCATGTCGGCGATCTAGGTGGCCAGATCATTCGTTGGAATTGTCCAGAATGTTCTTCAAACCAATCGCTAACAATTGTGGCCCGGTGACATGGCGCATTGTCATCCATAAAATCCCATCGTTGTTTGGGTACATGAAGTCCATGAATGGCTGCAAGTGATCTCCAAGTAGCTGAACATAAGCATTTACAGTCAATGCTGGGTCCAGTCGCACCAGAGGACCAAGTCCATGCCATGAAACAGCCCACACCATTACGGAGCCACCACCAGTTTGAACAGTGCCTTGCTGACAGTTTGGGTCCATGGCTTCGTGGGTCTGCGCCCCACTCGAACCCTACCATCAGCTCTTACCAACTGAAATCGTGACTCATCGGACCAGGCCACGGTTTTCCATTCATCTAGTTATCAACCGATATGATCACGTGCCCACGAGAGTCGCTGCAAGCGATGTCGTTCGGTCAGTAAAGGCACTCGAGTCGGTCTTCCGCTGGAATTGCCCAAGAAAGCCAAATTTCTCCGCACAGTTCTAACAGACAAGTCCCCTTGTACGTCCCACATTGATTTCTGTGGTTATTTGACGCAGTGTTGCTTGTCAGTTAGAATTTACGACTCTTTGCAGACGTCGCCGGTCTCGGTCGTTAAGTGCAGGCGGTCGACCACTGCGCTGTCCATGGTGGGGATGTCATGCCTGAAATTTCATACTCGGCACACTCTTGACACAGTGGATCTGGGAATGTTGAATTCCCTAACGATTTCCGAAATGGCATGACCCATGCGTCTAGCTCCAACTAACATTCCGCGTTCAAAGTCTGTTAATTCCGTCGTGCGGTCATCATCACCTCAAAAACCTCTTCACATGAAGAACTTGAACAGAAATGAAAGCTCTGAAAGCACTGCGCATTTATACCTGTTCTACGCGATGCTACTGCCATCTGAAAATTTAAGTATTGCTATCCCATGACTTTTGTCACTTCCAGTGTATGTATGTATGGGTCCTATAACCGATTATTTGGTGATAGGGGCCACAAGTTTGTGTTCAAGACCAGGCTGTACTATGGATGTTTGGATGTTTGTAGTGGCTCGGAATACTCATTAAAACAGTAGTTCCCGGTCTCATGCGACTGAGGGCCTAATGGCCGAGTGTCTAGCTATCTGGCGCTCGGTACCACAGTTATCGGGTTTGAATCCCGGCGGTACCATTAATGTTTGTAGTGGTTCAAAATCCACTTTAAACTGTAGATCCAGTCTCATATGACCATAGAGCCAAATCAGACGTATTCTCACCCACATCATTCCCAAACTGTAAGGGGTCAACTCAGCTCTTTGCACTGTGATGTGGTGTAGTAGTAGTAATGGTCTCATGTGACTGTAGAATGTCCTCATGTCCTTACTCTGCAAAAAGTAAAAACAGAAAAAAAAAGAGATCAGGTTTCAAAATTTGTCAGTAGACGAATGGCTTTGGTCCATCATGGTGCTGTTGCGTCATTGAAGAAAATGTTTATTCTGTTGGCATATTTTTATGTTATAATTTAAAAATTCATGCTCCAAATATATTATTTAATTTATTTGATCATCGATGGTTGTATGCTTTCCAACCACAGCTACTGTTATGAATTTCCATTCAATTACAGTACAATCTAAATTCTATACTATTCCATGTGTACTTATGTTTATATCTGCTTCCTACAGAGTTAATTTAATTCCGAAAGATTAATGATTTAATTAGAAATTTCTGTTCCAAGAGATTTAATGCAACACCTTTAATGTGTGTTGTGAAATCTTTTTCTCTTGCTACTCTCTGCAAATATCCTTGTATTTTGTTTGAAAATTCCTAAATATTTATCAGATCCCTGCTTTCAATTATTAAATCAGATTTATGCCAATTAGAAAATTATATAGAAAATACTTATTGCGTAAATTGTATCGTATACGTTTGTGTTGCTCTGATTTGAAATAATGTTTATAGTAAGTTAAATTTCATCACTCAGATGACTAAAAAAATAAGTTTTTATAAAATAACTTAACTTATTTAATTAAATAAAATTCTGTAAATTAAATTAAATTTTCTATAAATAACTATAAATCAAATTGCTCTTCTAATGCCAGAAGATTAAATTATTCATTATTTTTAATTAACCACATGTAAGATTCCGATCCTCTTTTGCATGATTCTTTGATATTTATTTAGCGGAGAATCATGCAATTGTTGTTTGTGTAGTTTTTACAACTGTTTTTAATTTATAGGAATATTTTTCAAATCATGCAGACATTTTTAGAATACAGGAATATTTATTTGAGATATTCTCACAATTTTCGAATAACATCAACAATTGATCGATCGTTCTTTGATTGAGCATGTGGTTCAATATATATTTATCCTTTTTAAAACATATTATATTATAATTTAAAAATTCAAGCTCCAAATATATTATTTACTTTATTTAATCATAGATCGATTTTAACAGACATGCTGTTATTCTTTTCGTTTAATTATAGTACAATGTCCATTCTATACTTTACCATGTGCATTTATGTTTAGATTTGTTTTCGAATTAATTCCGAGATATTAATGATTTAATTAGATATTTCTCTTCCAACATTTTAATGAAGCACCTTTTAGTATGTGTTGTGAAATCTTTTTCTCTTGCTACTTTCTGCAAAAGGATTCTTTCAAGAATTTTCCATTTATAAATTACTTCAGTTATTAAATCAGTCATGCCAATTAGAATTACAAAAGAATTATGTAATTGTTTCTGCAACAATTTAACTAAGCAGCTAAGTTATCATTGTTTTATTAAAAGACGAATCCTTTCAGCTGTTGCATGCATTGAAATATTTAAATATAGAATTTGAAACAATTGGCAAAATTAAACTGTTTTCTACAGATGGTTGTAGTTTTTTTTAATGTTTTGTTACAGTGGAATATTATTTAATTATTATTAACATTCCTTAACTAACACTCAAATTATTAAAACTATAATAATGCTTGTTAATCACAATAACATTGCTCAGGAAGTAATTTTCTAAGATGTATTCGGAAATAGTAATAATAGTATTAATATTTGGTTAATTTAACCTAATAAATTTTAAGTACTTAGTTAGTTCATTTGCTTTAAATTTTATTTTTTTTATAATAACGAATTTGTTAATTAGGGATCTCATACTGAATAATTTTACATTCGAAAATTTCATTTACATTTCACATTCGCCCATGCAGTGAACTGAGTGGCTAAAATTTCAACTGAAACAACTTGACAGACAATTGTTCGACGTGATGTGAGTGGTCGGCAGAGAAACAATTTCAAAGTTTTTTTTTTTTATAATGACATTCTTCACTTTGAATATTATGTTGTTGTTTTAATGCAGCTCGCAACACAGAGACAGTTATTTTTTATGCCATAAGATAGGGCTGTCACTCATTTATCACTACCCAGGAGACACAAGAGTAGCTTGAAGACAGGCTACGGGCGCGAGTAACACTACCCCACTGATTCTGAACCACTACAATCATCCATGGCACAGCTGGGATTCGAACCCGACACCTGCGTGCACGCATAAGAGTGCTAGCCGTACGGTCATCAGGCCCCACATACGTAAATATATGAAACTATATATGCATTGATAATTACATTTATTTAAGTATTACCATTTTTTAAAATTTATTTTAAGTACAATTTTTTACCAATAAAATAATTATAACACCGAAATACTAATTATTAGTTCAGTAGACAAGGTGTTTTTGTGCTATAGAAATGTGGTGGTAAGACCAAATGGGATGAAATACAATGTAAAATGCCGTTTCGTAAATTATTGCCATTACCTATGTTATTATGTCGACATTGATTTTATCTTATTAAATACTTATTGTTAGTGATAATTAAAAAAGTATAGTAAATTATAAAAAATTGAACATGAAATTATATTTACATTACTTTGATAGTTACAATTATTTAAAAGTACCATTTTTAAAATTCATTTTAAATAAATTTATACGAATAAAATAATTAAAATATCGAAAAAATTAATTAACTACTTATTGGGCACTGTGTTTTTGTGATATAACAATGTGATGGTAAGACATATGGAATTAAATACAATGTAAAACGTCATTTCCGTAAATTATTATTGTCCAATATTGTTTGAAAGATTTTTATGAGAAAGAAGAAAAATTAGATGACTTTACTTAATTAATTTTTATGAAGATTTTCTCATACAAAAGTAAGCTTCACAAAAATCATAAAGATTGACATAATAATTAAGTTTGAGGAAGATTAATGGCGTTTTCGTACGTTTAATGAATAAAAAGCACGTTCATTTTTAAGTTCCGATAGATTTAATAACTCTCTCTTAAGATGGATTATATTTTCTTGATTAAAGATTTTAGAAATCATTTTCAGACGGAAAGAGTAATTTTAAAATTATAATATAGTTCATTATTTTTATTTTTTTTTATTTTTTGAAAACTATCAAATCGAAAGCATCAATCAAATTTTAATTTCAAATTTTAAATCGAAATTCTAATTCATTTTTATTATAAATATAGTTTAATTTTAAAATATAGGCTTTAATGTGCTACTGTGGCCAATATTTTTTAATTAATTTAAATATAAAACATTATTACTGATAGAGTAACAGAGTAGAGTATCAATAGAGTAATAGCACTAATAAAGGCGAGTACTAATAGAGTAGAGTATTAATAAAGTAATAGTACTAATAGAGCAATAGTACTAATATAGCAATAGTACTAATATAGTTTATCCATATCAGGTAACAGGTTGGAGTTTTAAATTATATGTCGGTTACCAAAACCAAAATGCCTGACTGTTATTATGATGCTTTGCTCCTAAAGTCTATTACTAGATTATTTTGTTATGATGTTTGCTCCTAAAGTTATCATATTTTTCAAGATATTTTGCTTCTAGAACTACTAGAGTAGAGTACTAATAGAGTAGAGTACATATAATGAGAACATTCATAATGTTCTACTCCGTATGTATGCATATTTTTATCAAAATATTTTTGTGTTTTTAATATTACAAATTTTAAAAATCTTTGGGCTTTAAATTGTTTATTTTTTTCAAATTTAATGTATTACATCTTTTACATTGATAAACAGAATTATAATTATTTATCGATTTTAAAATATACTCTTTAAGGTGCTATTGAAGTGATGATTTTTTTAATTTTCAAATAATTTAGTTATAGAAAATTGTTACTAATAGAGTAGTTTTACCATATCAGGTAGAAAGTTGGGTTTTTAAATTATACTATATGTCATATTCCAAGCCCAAAAGACTACTTTAATCGGAAATTATTGTTTCTGTGCTAGGGATGAGCCCGATAAATTGAAAATTCCTTCGTGTACGAGAACCAAACTCGAACAAAGTTTGAACTTCCTAGAGGCCACAACTAGATGTGTTTGAGTTCAAAGTTATAGTGGACAAATGTAGGTGAGTTGTAATATACACTCTCCAAGAGGCATCCCGGTTAACGGTGAATCTGTTGTATCTGTTGTTGGCAGTTTGACTGTTTCCGTGCATGGAAATGACATAGAAGCTTTCGGTTCACCTTTGTTTAAACCGACGTCCATTATTTCTACATTCAAAACCTATTTAACTTCAACCTCGCTCCGCTGACAGATTAGGGCAGTATAAATGTAGCCTATGCAGTTTTCCCATAGTACACCTGAGTTTACCAAAAACACACCTCTGTTTTGCCAAACCGATATTTGATAAATATATTGACGATATTGACGATATTTCTTTGAATCTTCTTGCATAGTAGTCCAATGCCAAACTGCTAAGCTAGCGGATATGAGGTCAGAAATTCGTACATACTGGAGGCGTTATTTTGGGTAAGGTTTTCAGAAACAAGACTCATAGACAGCTCATAGACTCATAGATATTCAGGCTGTCCGGTGGAAGGTTTCTATATTTAGGAGATTGTATTGTACAAAGTATCTCGCAGAGACATTCATGCTTTCTGGTAGAAGGTTTTTAGGTTTAGACGATTGTGGTGTGCACGGCATTTCTGATAGACAGTCAGGCTGTCTGGTAAAAGGTTTCTAGGTTTCTAGATTTAGGCTATTGTGGTATGTAAGGCATCTCGCATGGACAGTCGGGTATTCTGGTAGGAGTTTCCTAGGATTAGCTATTGTAGTGTGTAAAGCATCTCACATAGGCAGTCAGTCTGTCTGGTAAGAATTTTCTAGGTTTAGGCTATTGCGGTGTGTAAAGCATCTCACATAGGCAGTGATGTTACCTGGTAGGAGGTTTGTCGGTTTAGACGTTAGGGGTGTGTAAAGCCATTCTCATACACAGTTAAGCTGTCTGGCAGGAGTTTTCTAGGTTTTCTCCAAAAAATGCCCAAATGTGTTCAATATACCTCTAAAGGTCCTTCAGAAAGGCACTGCCCCTACCTCAACACCCATCATGGTCTACAGGAGGCCCAAAGATGCTACACAGTTTCTAAGGGGGTTACATAACTATAGGTACGGTGGTAACCTGTAGAAAAAGGCTACTTTTCCAAGGTTCTGAACCTACTACTTCTGATCTTGATTCTGATCATTCATAAAGAACCTTTTGGTCCAGCTTTATGTGTCAGGTTTCGAACCTAACTTTCCTAGATTCCAGGAAGGAAGGAAGTTTTCTAGGTTTTCTCCAAAAATGCCCAAATGTTTTCAATATACCTCTAAAGGTCCTTCAGGGCACTGCCCTACCTCAACACCTATCATGGTCTACAGGAGGCCCAAAGATGCTACACAGTTTCTAAGGGGGTTACATAACTATAGGCACGGTGGTAACCTGTAGAAAAAAGGCTACTTTTCCAAGGTTCTGAACCTACTACTTCTGATCTTGATTCTGATCATTCATAAAGAACCTTTGGTCCAGCTTTATGTGTCAGGTTTCGAACCTAACTTTCCTAGATTCCAGGAAGTTTATAAAATCAATAACTTTGCTGCTAAGTCAATAACAGAATCAATTCGCTAGTTTAATTAAATAATTTAAATGAGTGTGAACTTAGTCGTTTGTTTCTATTCATTAAATTAATGTATTTAAATGTATACCTCTTAGTCCACTTATTATGAATGGGATGCCACAGTTGTCTGAAGACAGTGTAATGTATTCAAGTCGAGTGGTATGCAGAGAAAGCTCGCAGCCCAAGCGTTGCAGCAAATGTCCTAAATAGAAACTACTTTGTAAAGCCAGTAACCAAAATGTTTAGATAATCCTGTTATATAAAATCAAGCTGTTCCATTATGAAAGAGGCTGCGATGTTCTGCAATCTGCTTAATTCGTGCCCGGATTTGCAAATGAAACTCAAGAGTCAGTCGCCTAATTTAGTTGTCCTCCCATTTGCGAGTTAAGTAGAAGTGAACCTTACTATAATTTGAAAAATTTATTTGGTTATATTGAAGGTAAAAAGCGGTAAATTATGCATTTGTTTTATGTAGTTTGAATAAAAAATATACGTTTAAGTAATTATAAAGTGAAAATATAAAGGATATGCATTTTTATTATATGATGAAAACTAAAATTTTAATTTTATATTTATTAATTGCTATTACACTATTGTTAACGATTATGTAGTTTTATTGTTACTTTAAAAATTTCAAAGTGTTATTAATATATAATATAATATATGGAACTTATTAATATCAATGGCTGTAATAATAATGAAGTATCCATTTTTTATTATTACTATGGCATGAATGTGCTTATATCCTCTTGTACTTTGGATTTATTTGAATGATGTATCTAAATAACGATTTAAGTATCAAATTGATTTTTATATAGAGCAGAAGTTATAGTTTAGAAAATAAAACTGTATTCTTTACATTTGATAATTTTAATTTGAATAGAAAACTGTAATTTTGGTAAAGATAAATATAAAACGCACTCAAAGATATTGATTAATTATTGTATTTTTATTTTTAATACTAGTAAGCAAAAAAGAGCTAATAAATAATAAGGAATAGGGAGACGCTATCTATTATATGGCCAATATATGGTATGTCTCGATAATTTTGACAATTTTTTTTTATTTTAATTTTTACTTCTTTTGACGATCTCTATTTAATAAGGAATAGGGAAATGGTTATTTTATTACCAATATAGGATAATAAAATATATATAAACCATATAGTATATCTCAATTATTTTCGGCGATCTTTGTTAAAATCTGATGATTATTCTACAGCTTATTGATAAAAATGGCCGTAATAATAATGAGGTACTCATTCGTTTTTATTTCATGTGGCGTGCATGCGCTTATATCCTCTTGTATAAAGGATTTATTTAAATGATATATATATCTAAATAAATATATAAATAAATGTATTTTTACATAATAAAAAAATATTTTTACTTAGTGTAAAAGTTGTTGATTCGAAAGTAAAAAATGTATCCTTTTCATTTGATGATTTTAATTTGAAAGGAAAACAGTAATTTTGGTAAAGATAAATATAAAAACACATTCAAAAATATTGATTGAGTAATTTTTGTATTGTTGTTTTTTAATGCTAGTAAACAAAGAATAGTTGCCAAATATTTAGGAATATGGTATCGCTCTCTACTTTACTACCAATACATGGAGTATCTCAATTATTTTTTGCAATGTTTTTGAAAACCTGTTGATTATTTTGAGCTTATTACTAAAAATGGACTTATTAATAATAAAGTATCCATTTTTTTCTTATTAATGTAGTACCGATGTGTTTATATCCTCTTGTCTGATGGATTTATTCAAATGATATATCTAAATAACAAGTTAAAAGAACAAAATGAAGTTATACATAAAAAACAATTTGTTTTTACATAGTGCAAAAGTTATAGCATCCCTTTAATTTGAAATGAAAACTGTAATTTTGGTAAGATAAATATAAAAACACATTCAAAAATATTGATTAAGTATTATATTATTTTTCTTAATTTGTAATATTAGTAACAACGAAGAATTACTAAATAATTAGGAAGAGGAAAATGCTCTCTATTTTATTACCAATATGTGGTATATCTTGATTATTTTTGAAGATTTCTTTCAAAACCTGATGATTATTTTGGAGCTTATTGACAAAAATGACCATAATATTAATGAAGTACTCATTTTTTTCTCACTAATGTGGCATGAATGACTTTATTTCCTCTTGTATAAAGAATTTATTTAAATGATATATCTAAATAAATATTTAAACAATAAATTGATTTTTACATCAAAAAACAATTTGTTTTTACATAATGTAAAATTGTTGATTGAAAAACATTGTATTCTTTACATTTGATCAATTTGATTTGTAAAGGAAACTATAATATTGGTAAAGTTAAATATAAAAACGCATTCAAAGGTATTGATTAAATAATATATATATAATTTTTTTTTTACTTTTAATACTAGTAAACAATGAAAAGTTACCAAATATCAACAACGTGAATTTATTTATTGAACTATATGCACACATTTCGTTAAATAAAAGCACAAAACCTAAAATTGAAATGCTGTTTTTCTTCGTTTTATCGACCAAACCTTCTAAGAAGCATTAGAACCAAAAGCGAGTTATTTTTATTATTCGAAACAGGCTGATTTCGAATCAAAATAAAGAAAAAGAAAAACATTCATAAAACGTTTTGGATGGAAGTGGCTGTCGAAACAACGTTCAAAAATGAAAGATTTCGAAGAAAATTACAGCTTTCCGCTTTCGAATCCACTGCCTGCAAATTGATGAAAGAGCCACAAAATTACAGGTTTTAGCGCTGCCCGGAATTAATGAAAGTTCTTCCAGAAGAAGAAAAATGATATTTTCTGGAACTTTTTCTGTCATTGGACAAGTTTTAATGATTTTTGAATAAACACTTCCTTCCATGAAATGACATGCATTCTCAGATAATTGAACATATGAAATGTACGATTTCATGTGGTGCTTTTTTTTGTCTCCTGTACAAAATATTGAAGTATGCTCCACTGTTTGCTAAAGATACAGTTTGTCTTTCCTTCTAACAAATTATGATGTATTGTTTCTGTTATTTATTTTTTATGAACCTTATAAGCAAAATGATGGTAGTTTTAGGTATAGTTTAAGAAAACGTTTAGAAAAACTAAACAATGAAATGTAAAAAAGGTTAAGAAAATTTCTTTAAGAAAAGACTATTGGTTGATTTTTTTTTTTTTTTTTTTTTTCTGTGGAATATTACCACATATATTTTTCCTTAAAAAAAATGCTGTTTTTGTCTTTTGAAAGAACAATGTTAAATTTTTAATCTTTGACTATGAAGAAGTGTTTTGTAAAACAGGACGTTTTTGTTTAGAATATTCGTTTATTATAAAATTATATATTTATATTACATTAACATTGTCACTAAATTATAGGATTAAAATTTTAAAACCGAAAAATGAAATAAAAAAAAATTAAGAAAATTTCACGAAGTGACTATTGGTTGATTTCCTTTTTTTTTTGTGGAATATTACCACAGAGATTTGCAATTCCTTTTTTTTCCTGAACAAAAATGCTAATTTTTTTTTTTCTTTTGAAAGAACAATATTAAATTTTTATTCTGAGATTGGAGAATTATTTTATAAAACAGGAAGGTTTAAGCTTAGAATTTTAATTTACTATAAAATCATACATTTATATTGCATTACTATTGTCATTATATTATAGGATTAAAAATTCAATGGCGGTAAATATTGAATTATTATTAATATATATATATATATATCCTCTACTTTGTGAGCTTTTGAGATTAAAGTATATGGTTGGATAATAATTATTTGACGAAAGCATAATGACGTAATTTTTGCTAAGGGGATGTTGATAGTCTGATACAAAGGATATAATAAAGGCAGGAAAAAATATCGCGAATTATTTCACTGGTTATTAATTTTTCAGAACTTACAAGGCGGAAGACACAATAAGTGATTTACAATCTGAAAATCACTTAGATTTTCAGTTTGTAAAAAGCTTTTAAAAAGTTTTCACACTAAATGATTTACATTGATTTAGACCATCAGGCCACTATATGCCTTAATTGCCAAAATAAACAATATTACTGATCGGAATAATTGACTGAAATATTAGAATGAAAAGAATAATAATTATTTTTATAAACCCTACCTACAATTATACATAGTAATATTTTTAAATCATTACGTTTGTTAAATGTTATCAATAGTATTTATTTTAGAATCACTATTTTTAAAGTTAATTTTTTTTCGAATTTAATAATACATTACTGCAAGCTCAAATATATTTAAAGAATGAAATTATAATTGAAATTTTTTGCTTCTTCAAAACATAGAATGAAGGCGGATGGTCTTCTAAAGTATCCACTTTTGTTTTTAAGGGTAATTCATGTTTGTGTGTTTCTAAATATTTAATTTTTATGATCTATTTTTTTTAATGACTAATCAATAAATACCATTAAATTCATTAATTCGTACTGATTCTATCACAATGTAAACATCAAAATTGTTTAAACAATATTTTAAAATTCGTAATTGTAATAAGAATAAAAAATGCAATGTTTTTCAATATTAAAGCTGCTTTTATTAAGTAGCTTCCTTTGTGTGTTTAACATTAAATAATTTCAACTATCGCTATAAAAATTTATGTTAAAGTGTAAAAATATATTTTTATTTTCAACATGTATTAATATACTAAAGTATAAATTTATAAGATTTTTGTAGATTTATATTCAATAATGAAGTGAACTCCATTAATTAACAATATAAAAAATAGCAAACTAATAGCATGCATATATATGTGTGTGTTTCTAAATATTTAATTTTTTATGATCTAGTCAGTAAATATCATTAACTTCAGTAAATAATGTTTGATTCCAACAAAATGTAACAATCAAAATTATTTAAACAATATTAAAAAATTGTGATTGTAATAATAATAAAAATGTCAATGTTTTTAAAATTTAAATCTACTTATATATCGTAGCTTCGTTTATGTGTTAATATTAAATAACTTTTTCTATCCATATACATATTTATGTTAAAATGCAAAAAATATTTGTTTTCTTCCAACATATATTCATGTACTAAAGTATAAATTTATAAGATTTCTTGACATACTTGCATTCCATTAATGATATGAACTCCAGTAATAAACAATATAAGGAATAACGTTATAATAACTAACAAGTATATATACATATATATATATATATATATATATATATATATATATATATATATATATATATATATATATATGTATATATGCTTATGATAGAAGTTGATGAAATAGCTGTATAGAATATATGCATATTCTTTTAAGAGTGTAATTTTGAGATTTATATCTACGTTTTTATATATGCTGTAAATAGAAATTACACATCATATTTCAGTTCATACTTTTTTCTTTTTTGATTTCACAGTTTTCTTTTATAAAAATACTTTCATCAAAGCAAAGTTGTTTACATGCTGACAGATGTTTTTCATTATATATTTCATCCTAATTATGTTTTTCACTTTCGAAGTTTTATTAAGTTAGGGTATAAAGTAATGCATTACACCATTCCTTTTCAAGGATATCTAGACGTAATTTATGTGGGAATAAAACTCATTAAGTAAAATATAAACCTCTGTTTGACTTAAAATAAAATACTGATAATGTAGTTTTCATGTAAGGTTTCAAATCTATGTTTCTTTTTTCTTTTCCTTTCAAATAAATCACAACATTTTCAGATACATTTTTCCAATTCTTTTTTATTTAAAACATGATTATTACAATGACTGTCCCAATGCTGCCATACAAATATAAAACACAAATAGGAAATATTTCAAACAAAGATGCAGTGCTTTAAACAATGCTGCAATATGCAATATTATATATTATAAACATATTTTTGATTTGGCTTTTTAATACTTTAAATTTTCTCGTTTTAATTTTCAATACTATTTTTCATGATTAAATTATTATTAAAAAATATAATTATTAGTTATGATACATTTTTAAATTTAGAATTAATTAATTGCTTTTTAAATATTGTATAAAATAACCTGAAAATGGAGATTTCTGTACTGTTATGTGGTGGAGATTTATCTATAATAAATATCTCAAATGACATATGTCTACTATGCAAAGTGCTATATTACAATTCCATCTGCTTTGTCAAATCTCGATACAATGGCCCCATAGCAAAGTTATTGTTAGTTCATTTAGTATATGTATTTGTATGATATTTTTGCAAATCATTAAATTCATGTGATCCCTTTAAAAGTTTTCGTTCTTCGTATTTAATTTACTGTCTGAACTCATCAGAAACAAGTAATATAAAAAGAAAATTTAAGTCAATTCTATTTTTTTTCACTATATTTCACAAAGTCCTTTATAAATAATTTTCATTCATTTTTTTTTTAAGTTTACCTGCCGCCATCTATTGGTAGATATATTCAACTTAAATCTAAAAAAAAATTTAAATTAATTAATTAAATTTAATTACTGAATTAATATTTGAAAAAACTGTATTAACATCAAGTGATACTGATAAGTATATGATATTCCCGCAAGATATTAAATTGATATGATATCTCTTTTCGTTCTTGGTATCAAATTTACTGCAGGAACTCATCAAAAAACTGCATCTGTATCAATGCAGTTTGAAAGTCCATTCATTTGAAGATAGTAAAATCAATGGGACGGTGGACTTCATGTCACGTTTTGAGCGCATTATTTTTTATCTAATTTTTGAAAGCCTAAGAAAATTCTTACTTCAAATTACTGACATTGTCCCCTTGCTCTATCAGAGTTATTATCTTACATATGGGTTTGCATGATATTCCTACAAGATATTGAACTTCACATGATATTCCCGCAAGATATTAAATTGATATGATATCTCTTTTCGTTCTTGGTATCAAATTTACTGCAGGAACTCATCAAAAAACTGCATCTGTATCAATACAATTTGAAAGTCCATTCATTTGAAGAGAAAAATCAATGGGAAGGTGGACTTCATGTCACGTTTGAGCGCATTATATTTATCTAGTATTACTAAAGGCCTAAGAAAAATCTTACTTTAAATTACTGACATTGTCCCTTGCTCTATCAAAGTTATTATCTTACATATGGGTTTGCATGATATTCCTACAATATATTAGATTCATATGATATTCCCGCAAGATATTAAATTGATATGATATCTCTTTTCGTTCTTGGTATCAAATTTACTGCAGGAACTCATCAAAAACTGCATCTGTGTCAATACAATTTGAAAGTCCATTCATTTGAAGAGTAAAATCAATGGGACGGTGGACTTCATGTCACGTTTTGAAGCGCATTATATTTATCTGGTACTTAAAAGCCTAAGAAAATTCTTACTTCAAATTACTGACATTGTCCCCTTGCTCTATCACAGTTATTATCTTACATATGGGTTTGCATTATATTCTACAAGATATTAGATTCATATGATATTTCTTTTCTTTCTTCGTATCACATTTTGTTGTCAGAACTCATCAGAAAACTCTATCTTGTGTAAGTTTTGAACGCATATTCGTTCTAGTACTTAAAAGTTTAGCAAAAATCTTACATTAAATTGCTGGCATTGCTCATTTGCTCATTTCAGAGTTATTATCCTATATATATGTATTTGTATGATATTCCCAATATAAAATTATGATATTCCCACAAGATATTAAGTTCATATGATATTTCCAATATTAAATTATGATATTCCCACAAGATATTAGTTTCATGTGATTCTTCGTATCACATTTGTTATATGAACTCATCAGAAAACAATTTCTTGATTTTCAATATTAAGTTTGACCACAAGAAACTAATTTAGTACTTAAACTTTTATTCCCCAAAAATCGTTCATAATACTGACATTTCTATCTTGCTCATTTCAAAGTTATTATCTTACATATGTATTTGTATGATATTCCATTTCAGGATATTAAATTCATATGCTATTCCCAAGATATTAAATTCATATGATATCTCTTTTCGTTCTTCGGTATCAAATTTTCTTGTCAGAACTCATCAGAGAACTGCATCTGTATCGATACCTTTTGAAAGTTCATTCAAGTGAAATCAATGGGAAGATGGAATTCGTACCACACCGACGGAAATAATTCCATTGGAGCACTTATTTCGCCTTTTGCTTCTTATTTTCGAAACAATCCAATTTGCCTGGGGCCACCACACAGATAGCAAAAAGTAGATCCAATCTTTCCTTTTCCAGCACGAACTTCAAGCTTTTATCAAAAAACTTTTTTTCTTCACTTCTTTCATCTTCTTTAGGCCTTCCCTTTTTGATGCCCAAGAAAACATTTGGATTTATACTGACGACTGCTCTGGGAAAGGCAGGGATAAAAATGATATTGAGTATTTATGCAAAAAGAAGATGGTAGACGGCGAGAAAGAAAAATCATTAATGGTAAAGTGAGTTATTGTTCTGGAGGGAAGTGTTCAGTACAGTTTAGGATGATAAAAAATTTTATAAAAGGAATTTCTAAATTCTGTTTTAGTAAAATAAATGCACATTTAGGATAAAATGCTTATATAATTTCCATCAATGAAATAATTATATTTCTACAATTAAAAATAAGAAAATGATAATGACTTACACTTGATGAATAATTTTATAAATATGTATTTGTATGATATTCCAACATTATGATACTTTGTTTCAAACTTCGTATCAGTTTTTGTTGTCTGAACTCATCAGAAAAATGTATGTGATGTGTTCAGACAACATATTTCAGAGAAGTTGTTATTTTGTGTTGTTTATGAGCACATGATACTTATTTAGAAATTTTTACCAAACATCTTACATCAAATTCCTGGCATTGCTCACTTGCTAATTTCAAAGTTATTATCTTACAAATGCATATGTATCATATTCCCACAAGATATTAAATTCATATGATACCTCTTTTAATACTTCTTATCAAATTTGTTGTCTGAACTCATCAGAAAACCATCTGATGAGTTCAGACTTATTTGTTATTATTTTGTGTTGTTTATGAGCACATGACACTTATTTAGAAATTAAATTTTGCGAACATCTTAATCAAATTCCTGGCATTGCTCACTTGCTCATTTCAAAGTTATTATCTTAATGCATATGTATCATATTCCCACAAGATATTAAATTCATATGATACCTCTTTAATACTTCTTATCAAATTTGTTGTCTGCACTCATCAGAAAACTGTATCTGATGCGTTCAGACAACAAAAAAAGTGTTATTTTTGTGTTGTTTATAAGCACATGCTACTTATTTTAAAATTTTTCCAAACATCTTACATCAAATTCCTGGCATTGCTCACTTTGCTCATTTCAAAGTTATTATCTTACAAATCTTCATATTACAAGAGGCTCATATGACATCTCTTTTAATTTTCTTATTAAATTTGTTGTCTGAACTCATCAGAAAACTGTATCTGATGAGTTATACTTGATATGAAGTTGTTATTTTTGTGTTGTTTATGAGCACATGACACTTATTTAGAAATTAAAATTTTACCAAACATCTTACATCAAATTCCTGGCATTGCTCACTTGCTCATTTCAAAGTTATTATCTTACAAATGCATATGTATCATATTACCACAAGATATTAAACTCATATGACATCTCTTTTAATTTTTCTTATTAAATTTGTTGTCTGAACTCATCAGAAAACTGTATCTGTTCTGGTTCAGACAACATATTTCATGCAGTTGTTATTTTTGTGTTGTTTATGAGCACATGAAACTTATTTTATAAAAACCAAACATCTTACATCAAATTCCTGGCATTGCTCACTTGCTCATTTCAAAGTTATTATCTTATAAATGCATATTTATCATATTAAAGATATTAAATTCATATGATACCTCTTTTAATACTTCTTATCAAATTTGTTGTCTGAACTCATCAGAAAACTGTATCTGATGAGTTACAATTAAAAATATTTTGTGTTGTTTATGAGCACATGACACTTATTTAGAAATTAAATTTTACCAAACATCTTACATCAAATTCCTGGCATTGCTCACTTGCTCATTTTCAAAGTTATTATCTTACAAATGCATATGTATCATATTCCCACAAGATATTAAATTCATATGATACCTCTTTTATACTTCTTATCAAATTTGTTGTCTGCACTCATCAGAAAACTGTATCTGATGCGTTCAGACAACAAATTTGATAAGGAAAGTTGTTATTTTGTGTTGTTTATAAGCACATTCTACTTATTTAGAAATTAAATTTTTACCAAACATCTTACATCAAATTCCTGGCATTGCTCACTTGCTCATTTCAAAGTTATTATCTTACAAATGCATATGTATCATATTACCACAAGATATTAAACTCATATGACATCTCTTTTAATTTTCTTATTAAATTTGTTGTCTGAACTCATCAGAAAACTGTATCTGATGAGTTCAGACAACATATTGATTATGAAAATTGTGTTATATGAAATTTTTATTTTGTGTATTTTCGAGCACATGACAATTATTTAGAATTTATAGTTTTATCAAAAATTTTACATCAACTTACTCACATTACTCTCTTTCTCCTTTCAAAGTTAATTATCTTGCATATGTATTTGTATGATATTACTCTAAGATATGGAATTCATATGATATCTCTTTTATTCTTTGTATCAAGTTTTTTTCTGAACTCATCGGAAAACTACATCTCATTGCACCTGATTCTTATTTAGTACTTAAAATGTTATCAAATTTCGATTTTTTTTTTCCAATATTATGTGCATATAAAACCATCCGAATCATGTGCACATCTTATTCGTATACAGGGTGATTCATCATCTTGGGACAAGGAGATAGGGATTGCAGCTTGCAAAAATAAACAACTTGTATAGGTGCAGCTTGTATAGAATATGGAGTCGGAAGTAATGGATTGTGTCGCGAACATAAAAAATGAGAAATGAAAAATAAATTGTTCATTGACAACATCATTGCAAAGTGCTACTTTATTATATTATTTGAATTTATTTTAGTAAAATAAATAAACATTTACCATAAAGAGATCATGAGTTTTGTTTTCCATAAAATAATTATACTTATCATTTTAATTCATTACCGATAATGATCTACACTTTATGAATAGTTTTATAAATATTATATTATTTGGATGATTATTTTCCATTTATGTGCGCATATTATCACCCCGGATTATATGGCATCATATGGAATACAGCATCATTTAACAGTCATGAGACAAGGAGATGGGGAATGCAACTTACTAAATAAGCTTGTATAGGTGCAGTTTGTGTATTTAGGATTGGAAGTGATTAACACAAAAATTGAGAAATGAAAAAAAAAAAATAATAATAATTGCTAACATCATTGCAAAGTGCTACTTTGATTCAATCTTTATAATAAATTATACTTTTTTTTTTTGCCAATTTACAGCAGAACATTATTATGTATATATTTTAATTGTCATGTTTAAAACCGTTTAATAACTTTATTTAACAATGACATCAAAGCATTTCTAAAAAATACATACATTTTTGGCACTGAGCCATGTCTAACCTTAATAATCATGAAGAATTATTGTAGAATTAATGTCTCCTCCTTGTCATTATATAATTTAATAATTATATCATATAAATTACAAAATTGCTTAGAAACTGCAATAAACATTTACATGCATTTTAAAAAAGAAAAAAACACTCAAAACATACCACAAAGTCTACCAACAATAGCTATATCAATAAATTTTATTTCCCAGGAGGTGACCTTCAACTAAGTGGATGTAATAACAAGTTGGAACGAAAGGAATCTGAAAGTATCAATGGGATCTTATCATTTTTGGAACCATTGTCGTGAAAGCACCTTCCATTATTACAATAGGTCACCCTTCAGGAAGAAGGATGGGGCTTCTTATGTGCATTATTTTTGTCAGAAAGCCTTTTATGTATCCTTACAATGAGATGGAAGCTCTATAGACTGCTGTAAGTATCAGGTATATATTACGAGACTGACTTAATTTTGCGGTAATTTTGTTTTATTGGTTTCTCCCGTTGTTTTTGCCGGAATCACAAAGGTGTTTGTTTTCATTACTAGGGGGAGGGGAAAGACAGTGAAGTTTTCCATTATGCTCAGGTCTAAGAAATAACAATGCGTCTAAGTTACAATGGGAGTAATTTTGTTTGTAGTTACGAAACATTTATCTGTAAAGTAATTGCATATTTATTTATTTGTTATAAGAGCAAATAACTTAAATTGATTTCGATGTAATATGTGTATATGTCATTGTATCATGTCTGCATATGACATTCATGGACATATATGGGACATATGGGACATGTTTATATGTCATTCATGGACATATGCATCATCATGTGTGTATATGTCAATCATGGACATATATGGCATCATGTGTGTATATGTTAATGATGGATATGTATGTGACATCATGTGTGTATATGTTATTAATGGACATAAATGTGACATCATGTGTATATGCCATTGGCATGTATTCATTGACACTACTATTACTATATAATGAACAATCATTACTACTATAGAGACAACGTGTGTTTACATCTATGCAAGTGTTTAGATACTCAGCTATTTATAAGGCTTTAGGTAAATTGAAAAAAAAAAAACACGTATGTTTTGTGAATTTTTGCCAATTTTCAACAAAACATATTTATGTATATATTTTAAGCTTCATGATTGTCAACAATTCATAACAATTCTAAAAAAAAATTAAATAAAAGTTTTGGCTCTCAACCATATCAAATCTTAATAATAGTGAGGAATTATAGTACAATTAATGTTTCTACCTTAACTTTAAATAATTTGATAATTATAACATACGGAATTACAATAGTGTTTAGATATTGCATTATACCACATCATTTAAATGCATTTTAAAAGCAAAAAAAAAAAAACATATAAAACACTCTAGAAAGTCTACCAAAAATAACTATATCAATAAAGTTTATTTCCCAGGAGGTGACCTTCAACTAAGTGGATATAATAACAAGTTGTAATGAAAGGAATCCCGAAGAATCAATGGGATCTTATCATTTTTGGAACCATTGTCGTGAAAGCACCTTCCATTATTACAATAGGTCGCCCTCAGGATGGGGCTTCTTAGGTGCATTATTTTTGTCAGAGGGCCTTTATGTATCCTCACAAAGAGATGGAAGCTCTATATACTGTTGTAAGTATCAGGTATATATTACGAGACTGACTTAATTTTGCGGTAATTTTGTTTTATTGGTTTCTCCCGTTTGTTTTTGCTGGGATCACAAAGGTGTTTGTTTTCATTACTAGCGGGAGGGGAAATACAGTGAAGTTTTCCATTATGCTCAGGTCTAAGAAATAACAATGCGTCTATGTTATAATGGGAGTAATTTTGTTTCTGGTTACGAAACATTTATCTGTAAAGTAATTGCATATATTGTTTATGTTTGTAAGAGCAAATAGCTTAAATTGATTTTGATGCAATATGTATATGTCATTGTATCATGTCTGTATATGACATTTATGGACATCATGTGTTTACATGTCAATCATGGACATATACAACATCATGTGTATATGTCATTCATGGACATATATGGCATCATATGTGTATATGTTATTCTTGGATATGTATGTGACATCATGTATGTATATGCAATTCATGTACATGTATGTGACGTCATGTGTATATTCCATTCATTGGCATGTGTTCATTGACACTACTATTACTATACAATAAACTACCATTACTGCTATAGAGGAAAGGTGTCTACATCTATGCAGTTGTTTTAGATACTCTTCCATTTATAAGGGTTTGGGTAAAGTGAAAAAAAACGCATATTATTTGTAAATTTTGCCAATTTTCAACAAAACATATTTTATTTAAGCTTTATGTTTGTCGACAATTAATAACATTATTTAACAATAACCACAAAACACTTCCATAAATCATTAATTAAATTTTTGGCTCTGAACCACATCTAACCTTAATAATAATAGGGAGGAATTATTGTAAAATCAATGTTTCTTCTTTACCTTTCAATAATTTAATAATTATAACATATAGTTTTTTTTTAGAAACTGCAATATACCACAACATTTAAATGCATTTTAAAAAGAAAAATGCACTTAAAACACTCCAGAAAGTCTACCAAAAATAACTATATCAATAAAGTTTATTTCCCAGGAGGTGACCTTCAACTAAGTGGATATAATAACAAGTTGTAATGAAAGGAATCCCGAAGAATCAATGGGATCTTATCATTTTTGGAACCATTGTCGTGAAAGCACCTTCCATTATTACAATAGGTCGCCCTTCAGTAAGAGGCGATGGGGCTTCTTAGGTGCATTATTTTGTCAGAGGGCCTTTTTATGTATCCTCACAAAGAGATGGAAGCTCTATAGACCGTTGTAAGTATCAGGTATATATTACAGAGACTGACTTAATTTCGCGGTAATTTTGTTTTATTGGTTTCTCTCGTTTATTTTTGCCGGGATCACAAAGGTGTTTGTTTTCATTACTGTGGGAGGGAAAGACAGTGTGAAGTTTTCCATTATGCTCAGGTCTAAGAAATAACAATGCGTCTATGTTACAATGGGAGTAATTTTGTTTGCAGTTACAGAAACATTTATCTGTAAAGTAATTGCATATCTTGTTTATTTGTTATAGGAGCAAATAACTTAAATTGATTTCGATGTGACTTGTGTACCTGTCATTGCAGCATATGTGTATATGTCATTCATGGACAAGTAAGTGATATAGGATATACACAGTATGTAATATCATACTACATATAATATCACATGTGATATCATATGTATATATATAATTTATGGATATGTGTATATGTCATTGTATCATGTGTGTATATGACATTCATGGACATATATAACGACATATATATATATATATCCATGAAGATCGACATATATATATCCATGAAGGACATATCATGTGTGTATATGTCCTTCATGGATATATATAGCACGATGTGTGCATATGTTATTCATGGATATGCATGTGACATCATGTATGTATATGTCATTTATGGACATGAATGTGTTACATTATTGCATTATTGTATTCTTTGACACTACTATTACTATATAATGAACTATCATTATTACTATAGAGGAAACGTGCCTACATCTATGCCAAAGTTTTAGATACACTTGCATTTATAAGGTTTTGGGTAAAGAGAAAAAAAACACATATTTTTTGTAAATTTTTGCAAATTTTCAATAAACCAAATTTATGTATATTTTAAGCTTCATGTTTGTCAACACTTCATAAAATTATTTAACAATAGCCACAAAATACTTCTATAAGACATTAATTACAAATTTTGGCTCTGAACCACATCTAAATTTAATATTATGGATGAATTATTGTAAAATCAATGTTTCTTCCTTATCTCTCAGTAATTTAATAATTATAAAATATAATTTTTTTTTTTTAGAAACTGCAATATACCGCAACATTTAAATGCATTTTAAAAAGGGAAAAACACATATAAAACACTTCAGAAAGTCTACCAACAATAGCTATATCAATAAAGTTTATTTCCTAGGAGGTGACCTTCAATTAAGTGGATATAATAACAAGTTGGAACAAAAGGAATCCCAAAGAATCAATAAGATCATATCATTGTTGGAACCATTGTCATGAAAGCTCCTTCCATTATTACAATAGGTCGCCCCTCAGGAAGAGGCGATGGGGCTTCTTATGTGCATTACTTTTGTCAGAAAGAATTTTATGTATCCTCACAATGAGATGGAAGCTCTATATACTGTTGTAAGTATCAGGTATATATTACGAGACTGACTTAATTTCGCGGTAATTTTGTTTTATTGGTTTCTCCCGTTTGTTTTTGCTGGGATCACAAAGGTGTTTGTTTTCATTACTAGGGGGGAGGGGAAAGACAGTGAAGTTTTCCATTATGCTCAGGTCTAAGAAATAACAATGCGTCTATGTTACAATGGGAGTAATTTTGTTTCTGGTTACGAAACATTTATCTGTAAAGTAATTGCATATATTGTTTATGTTTGTAAGAGCAAATAGCTTAAATTAATTTTGATGTAATATGTGTATATGCCATTGTATCATGTCTGCATATGACATTCATGGACATATATGGGACATGTTTATATGTCATTCATGGACATATGCAACGTCATGTGTGCATATGTCATTCATGGACATATATGGCATCATGTGTGTATATGTTAATGATAGATATGTATGCGACATCATGTGTGTATATGCCATTGGCATGTATTCATTGACACTACTATTACTATATTATGAACTATCATTATTACTATAGAGACAACGTGTTTACATCTATGCAAGTGTTTTAGATACTCTGCTATTTATAAGGCTTTAGGTAAATTGAAAAAAAACCCACATATGTTTTGTGCATTTTTGCCAATTTTCAACAAAACATATTTATGTTTATATTTTAAGCTTCATGTTTGTCAAAAATTCATAACAATTCTATAAAACATTAAATAAAAGTTTTGGCGCCCAACCATATGAAATCTTAATAATAGTGAGGAATTATTGTACAATTAATGTTTCTACCTTAACTTTAAATAATTTGATAATTATAACATATGGAATTACAATAGTGTTTAGAAATTGCATTATACCACATCATTTAAATGCAATTTAAAAGGCAAAAAAAAAAAAAAAAAAAAAAAAACATATAAAACACTCTAGAAAGTCTGCCAACAATAGCTATATCAATAAAGTTTATTTCCCAGGAGGTGACCTTCAACTAAGTGGATATAATAACAAGTTGGAACGAAAGGAATCCCGAAGAATCAATGGGATCTTATCATTGTTGGAACCATTGTCGTGAAAGCACCTTCCATTATTACAATAGGTCGCCCTTCAGTAAGAGGCGATGGGGCTTCTTATGTGCATTATTTTTGTCAGAAAGCCTTTTATGTATCCTTACAATGAGATGGAAGCTCTATATACTGTTGTAAGTATCAGGTATATATTACAGAGACTGACTTAATTTCGCGGTAATTTTGTTTTATTGGTTTCTCTCGTTTGTTTTTGCCGGGATCACAAAGGTGTTTGTTTTCATTACTAGGGAGAGGGAAAGACAGTGAAGTTTTCCTATTATGTTCAGGTCTAAGAAATAACAATGCGTCTGTATTACAATGGGAGTAATTTTGTTTGCAGTTGCGAAACATTTATCTGTAAAGTAATTGCATGGCTTATTTATTTGCTATAAGAGCAAATAACTTAAATTGATTTCGATGTCACTTGTGAACCTGTCATTGCATCATATGTATATATGCCATACATGGACATATAAGTGATATATGATATACACAGTATGTAATATGATATCCCGTGTGATATCATATGTGTATATATCATTTATGTATGTCACATCATTTGGATAAATGTCATTGATGGACATGTATGTTAGTTGGTATCATTTGGATAAATGTCATTGATGGACATGTGGCATCATTTGGATAAATGTAATTGATGGACATATGGCATCATTTGGATAAATGTAATGCAAATGTATGGACATGAAGGTCGCATCATGATAAATGTCGTTTATGGGCATGTATGTGACATAATTGGGATAAATGTCATTGAGGGATATGTATGTGACGTTATGTGTGTATATATCAGTCATGGACGTGTATGTGATATATGTCAGTCATGGATAAGTATAGGACACCATCTGCGTATAAGTCATTCATGTTCATGTGAAATCATGTATGTATATGTCATTCAGGGACGTGTATGTGATATTATGTGTGAATATATATCATCGATGACATGTATATATGTGACATCATTTGGATAAATGTCATTGATGGATATTTATGTTACATCATGTGTGTATATGTCATTCATGGACATGTATGTGACATCATGTGTGTGTATGTCATTTGTTGTTCCTTTTTTTGTAATATTGTATTACATTAAATTTATTTTGATCCCGGATCATCGTGGTGAAAACTGCATTAAGTTTAGAACTGTTAGAGTTTGGTTGAAATTCCAACGCGCAATGAGAATAATGATTAATTGGAATCCGTAAAGTCAGTGTATTGGAAATCACGGATGGGGTGTAAAATGGCCCGACGTCTCAACTGGTGGTGTTCTTTCCAAGCCATGATGACACAATTTTAGCGAAATGTTCCTTATTTTCATGTGATGCACTTTATGTGACGATGAATTTATTATGTTTTTAACAAACAAGCAGAAAAAGTGATTAAAATACTATTTAAGATTAGTATTAGAAGCTGTTCTGTGTTTATATAGATTTCATTATTTTTTTATCAAAATAAATTTTTTATATAATAAACATCGTATTTCATATATTCAACAGTTCACCTATGCAAGGTGAATGAGGAGATTTGCATACAAAAGAAGGACTTTAAGGAGAAAGAACAAGGAGTATTTCCTGTCAGATACAATAGTAGATTATTAATAGGATGTCCTACCTGCGACGCAGGACACTGAGGATTAGTCACAACAACATTTAAAATAATAGTAGTATATATATAATAATATAAAACATTATTATTTAAATATATATATATATTATATATATCTATACTTATGATATATATATATATATATATGTATATATATATTTATATATCTATACTTATATATATATATCTATATAGATATGGATATATATACATATGGAGATATATGACACATACATGTGACATATCTCTCATATATACATAGTGACGTATAATTACAACTATTATGCGCCTCTTTACACTCCACCCATGAGTAGACTACTAATAGACTGTCCATCGTGCAACCGCGGACTGTGGATTAGTCACAACAACAACCATATTTAAAATAATAGTTAACAAAATTCAGTATATTAATATAATAAAATTAATATTAAATAAATTTTATATAAATTTGTTTTCATAAGCACGATTTTCATACTGAAAAATATATTATACAGTAATAAATTTAGTTCTTTATTTAGTTTATTATTATATTATTATTTTCTTTCGTCAGTACATAATGTGATTTTGAATTTATATACATAAATATCAAATTTTGGATAAATTTTCCTTCACCTTTATAAATAAATGCTATTGTTTTATTCTATTCCAGGCAATCCAATGAATGTAATCCAGTCTCAAAATTTATACGTTTTAAAATTATTTTCTTTGGAGAAAATACCTTTAAAGTGCAAAGGGAACGTATCTCTACAGCGATGTAGATTCTGATTAAAAAATACACTCCTCCGTTAGACGAATCTACGCATCAAAAGAAATAAAACAGTATGGCTACATTCTGGTTCTGTTTGCATTAACTAACGAACTTTGTATGCAGTTTCTGAAGGAAAAGCTACTTGTACTAAGAATTTCAGAGCAACATCGTTACAGTCGTGTTGCCTGCACATCACCTACTTCAAAATTCAAAATTTAAATATATTATTCTGTTTACTAAAGGTACTTTTTTCTACCTTTTCTCTATATATAAAGAAGAAAATTCAGCCATGCATAATAGAAAATGTATTTCCTTTTGAAGAAATATGATAGAAGAAAAAAGACTCTAGAGTAACAATTTTGTATTGCAATTCTTTTTTCTAATTTTTCCCCTTATATTTTGTCTACAACGTTAAACAAGAATTTAAAAGACAACAACACAAGTTTCAGTATTTTTTTTTTTTTTTTTTTTGTTGTTTCTGCCTAATCTAGATATTATAATAAAAATACTTTCTGGTGAAATATTATTTTGTTTATCCACTTTTCTTTTTGTGTTATATGACATTCTTTTTCGAATAAAGAAATGAGTAACAGTAAAAGAATGGAATATAAGGTTCGAGAAAAATATCTGAGGTTTGGTTCTTAAAAAGAAATGATTTGCGTATTCATTTATAATAAACAATAATATAAAAAATTGATAAAATGCTTTTCCTGATATTTGCATTATGGCAAATGTAAGCGACATCAAAGTGTTAAGTAATTATTATAATTATTAATTTAAAATATCTATAAAAAGTAGCAAAAACGATTAAAACATCATATAATTACTTAATTAGTACGTATTATTTCAAATGTTGTTGTTGTGACTTATCCTCAGTGGCATTCAGTGCTAGATGGACATATCATGATCAGTATACTCATGAATGGTATCTTATGTTATGATGAAACACTCACAGGTAGAAATCTGATTTGGCTCCAGTGGATGCAATGCTTTCCAGGAGCATTTTTTTTAGGAAACTGTACCGCATTTGCATATCGTACAAGAGAAAGCCTGGTAAACTCCCATCAGGTATTCCGACTAACATAGTAAGACATTGAAAATCACAATCGCCAGTGAGGCTCATGTTTTTTTGAAATGATATTTAAAACAAAGCCACCAGTGGGATTAAACATCCGCCCTAATGGTCATCAGTGGAAAACTTTGACACTGAGTTACGAGTTAGTCACATTAATAATTACAATTATAAATTAATTAATGAATTACATACTGTAATGTATATTTGGGAATTTTTTATCAGAAATAAATATCATATTCAATAAATTAGTAAATATTTTTGCAATAGCTCTTTATAAGTAATATTCTATAGCATTTATAAATGATACCTTTTTTTCAAAAATTTAAGATTTTAAAGTAATCTATATAAAATTGTCTTCGTAATAGGATGTCTTGAAAATACAGCTTCCAATATTTTAATATATATGGCATATCATTAACCGTAAAATAATATACGATGCTCAATTTATATACCTGAACATCAAAAGATATCAAATTTTGGATAAATTTAGCATCCTCTCTTATAAATCTAGACAATTGTTTTAGTCTATTCCAGGCACACCAGAAAAATAAATCCAGTCTCAAAATGTCTACGTTTTAAAATTATTTTCTTCGAAGGAAATACATTTAAAGTGCAAAGGGAACGGGAACGCTACTCTATAGCGATATAGACTCTGATTAAAATACACTCCTCCGTTAGACGAATCTATACATCAAGAGAAATAACTCAGTATGGCTGCATTCTGGTTCTGTTTGCATTACTTAACGAACTTTGTATGCAGTTTCTGAAGGAAAAGTTACTTGTACTAAGAATTTCAAAGCAAAATCGTTACATTCGTTTTCCCTGCACATCATCTACTTCAAAATTCAAAATTTAGATATATTATTCTGTTTACTGAAGATACTTTTTTTCTTTTTCTCTCTTATAAAGAAAAAATTCAGCCATGCATAATAGAAAATGTATTTTCTTTTTTTGAAGAGATATGATAGAAGAAAAACTCTAGAGTAACAATTTATATTGTAATTCTTTTTTTTTTTTTTTTTCCTATTAAATTTTCTCGACAACGTTGAACAAAAGTTAAAAAGACAACAACACAAGTTTCAGCATATTTTTTTGATGTTGTTGTTTCAGCCTAATCTAGATATTATATTAAAAATACTTTCTAGTGAGATTTTATTTTGTAAGTCTATTTTTCAGTTTGTGTTATAAGACATTATTTTTCTTAGAAAGAAGTAAGTAACAGAAAAAGAATGAGATATAAGATTTGGAAAAATTTGCAGAGGTTTGTTGCTAAAAAAGGAAATGATTTGGGCATGCTTTGTGACAAACAACAATGTAAAAAAAAAAGGATAGAATGATGCCCCTTCTAGATGCATATTTTCTATAATAAGATACATTAAATTGTTAATTAAACTTTTAAGCAGTGATTAAAATTAATCAGAATTAATTAGGCAAAACTATCAAAACATCATAAAATATTTTAAATACTATATAGTATTTTAAATGTTGTTGTTGCGACTAATCCTCAAGGACCAGAAATTTTGTATGGTCATTCAATGAGAGGTTTATTCATGTTTGGATGGAAAGCGGAAAACGAATGTTATGATGAAGCACTCGCAGGTAGAAGTCTGTTTTGGTTCCGAACCGCAAAAAAAAGGAGGCAGTGCCATCCAGAAAAAGGTTTGAGGTACCTGAGCAGCATTTGCGTATCGCATAGGAGAAAACCTGGAATAATCCCACGAGGTAGTCCAACTAATTTCGCAAAGATGCTGAATATCTTTATAGCCATTGAGGTTCCACATGTATTGATACAGTGTTTACAACAAAGCCGACAGTGTATTAAACCTCCGCCCTAATGCCCACCCGCGGTGCACATTATCACTGAGCTACGAGTTAGGCACATTAATAATTACAGTTATAAATTAATTAATAATTTAAATTTTTAAAATGTATATTTATAAATTATTTTGTTAGAAATAAAATATCATATTCCATAAATTAGTAATTTTTTTTTTGCATTAGCCCTTTATAAATAATATTATACAAGATTTATAAATGATATCTTATTCTTGAAAAATTAATATTTTGAAGAAAAAATATAAAATTATCTTCTTAATATGATATCTCGATAAATACAGCTGCCAATATTTTAATATACATTTCATTTTTAAGCTAAAAAGCATACAAGATGTTGAAAATTATGCACATAAGCATCAAGTAATATTAAATTTTGGATAAATTTACCATCATTTCTTAAAAAAATCCAGGCAATTGTTTTACTCTATTCTGAGCCATCCATTAAAGTAAATCCAATTTCAAAATTTATACGTTTTAAAATAATTTTCTACGGAGAAAATACCTTTAAATGCAAAAGGGAACGGGAACAGATCTACAGCGATGTAGATTCGCATTAAAATACACTCCTTCCTTAGACGAATCTATGCATCAAGAGAAATAACTCAGTATGGCTGGATTCTGGTTCTGTTTGCATTAACTAATGAACTTTGTATGCAGCTTCTGAAGGAAAAGTTACTTGTACTGAGAATTTCAAAGCAACATCGTTACATTCGTTTTTGCTTGCACATCATCTACTTCAAAATTCAAAATTTAAATATATTATTCTGTTTACTAAAGGAGCTTTTTTATACCTTTTCCTCTTCTATAAAGAAGAATGCATAATAGAAAATGTATTTCTTTTTAAGAAATATTATAGAAGAAAAAAAGACTCTAGAGTAACAATTTTATATTGTGTTTTATATTATAATTCTTTTTCGTTCATTGTTCCTATTATATTTCCGCGACAACTTTGATCAAGAATTTAAAAGACAGCAATACAAGTTTCAGCATATTTTTCTTGTTGTTGTTGCTGTTTCTGCCGAATCTAGATATTATATATTAAAAATATACTTTCTGGTTAGATTTTATTTTCTAAGTCAATTTTTTTATTTGTGTTATAAGATATTCTTTTTGTTTTAGAAAAAGAATAGGATATAAGATTCGAGAAAAAAATTTTTAAGTTTTGTTCCCTAGATAGAAATGATTGAAATATATTTTTTTGATTAACAACAACATGAAAAATTGATAGAATGTTTTTCATACTGTATGCATTATGACACATACAAGCTACATTAAATTGTTAAGCAAATATTTTAAGCGTAATTTAAAATATCTATTAAAAATAGGGTTTAAATAAGGAAAACATTAAAAATTATAAAACTTATTATTATAGTAATCCTTTAAAAATTAAGTAACTGAAATGTACATTAAAATATTTGATAACCGTATTTATCATGTAATATATATTTATTATGATTTCATATCATTTATCGTATTATATCATTTATCAGAAATCATACATCATGAAATCCTTTATTTATTTATGAAATATAATTTATCAGAATATCATATCATTTATCATAAAATTAGTTATTTATCACGATATCGCATCATTTATCGTATTATATCATTTATCATGAAACCATACACCACGAAATCCTTTTTATTTATTATGGTGAAATGTATTTTATCAGGATATCATATCATTTATAACGAAATTAGTTATTTATCACGATATCGCATCATTTATCGTGAAATCATTTATTTATCGTGAAATATATATTTATCATGGTACCATATCATCATGAAACCGTATATTAAGACGACAATTTTATATTATTATCGCCACAAATTTAATTTTCTAAAACAGAAAACTTTTATAAATATCTTATTAAATTATTTATAATGAAGACAATTCAAAAACATTAGCTAAATTAAGGAATATCATATTTAATTCTAACAAAAATATATATAAATAAACATTTCAGTAGCTTAATATTTTAATTCATAATTTATTAATGCATTTTATAATTTATTATAATTATCAATTATTTCCTTAAATTTATTTAATTTTAATGTTTTTTTTTTTTTTTAAATTTACATAACAATAATATAAATGGATGCATGATGACAGAATGACCAGAACTTTGCCGATTGGTGCCACAGGTTTCGTGTTGGAGTTCCGATGGTGCCATGGATGATCATATAGCGCCGAATCCACTTAAAACCATAAGTTTAGATCAAATATGACTGTTTGCCGCTCAGCTGACATTCCTATCCCATAAAAAGAAACATCTCTTGTCTCGAAATCTTTCAGTAATCATATGGAATTCGCCACCACTGGAGTTGTTGCGCCATTGAAGAAGTAGAAAAACAATGTATTAAAAATAAGCTATATATACAAAAAATAATCCACAAATATTTGAAATTAATTTAATATACAGTAAAATACTTTTTATATAATAAATTCACTCCATTATTTGTTGGTCAATAGTTATTACGTTGTTGGAATTATATACATAAATATCAAGTAATATGAAATTTTGGATAAATTTACCATCACCTTTTATAAATCCAGGAAATTGTTTTAGTCTATTCCAGGCAAAATCCAGTGAATTAAATCCAGTCACAAAATTTATACGTTTTAAAATTATTTTCTTCGGAGAAAATATCTTTAAAGTGCAAAGGGAACAGGAACGCACCTCTACAGCGATGTAGATTCTGATAAAAAATACACTCCTCCTTTAGACGAATCTATACATCAAGAGAAATAGATCAGTGTGGCTGGATTCTGGTTCTGTTTGCATTAACTAACGAACTTTGTATGCCGTTTCTGAAGGAAATGTTACTTGTACTAAGAATTTCAAAGCAACATCGTTACATTCGTTTTCCCTGCACTTCATCTACTTCAAAATTCAAAATTTAAATATATTATTCTGTTTACTAAAAGCTACTTCTTTTTTTATTTTTCCTCTCTTGTAAAGAAGAAAATTCGGCCATGCATAATAGAAAACGTATTTCCTTTTGAAGAAATATGATAGAAGAAAAAAGACTCTAGAGTAACAATTTTATATTATAATTCATTTTTTTATTATTCCCTATTATATTTTCTCGGCAACGTAGAACAAGAATTTAAAAGACAGCAACACAACTTTCAGTCTATTTTTTTTGTTATTGTTGTTTCAGCCTAATCTAGATATCATATTAAAAATACTTTCTGAGAGATTTTTATTTTGTAAGTCAGTTTTTTTATTTGTATTATAAGACATTCTTTTTCTTAGAAATAAATAAGTAACAGAAAAAGAATTGGGTAGAAGTTTCGTGACAGGTTTCTGAGGCTCGATGCTAAAAAGAAATGATTCGAAATTATTTTTGATAAACAACAATATAAAAAATTTGATAGAATGATTTTGATATATGCATTATGAGAAATATAATCAATCTTCAATTATTAAACAAATATTATATGCTGTGATTTAAAATATCTATAAAAAATAAGATGTAATTAGGATAAGAATCAAAACATCATAAAACTGATTAAATAGATAGTAATCCCTTTAAATTTAAGTAAATAAACTATTAAAATATTTAATATCTGTATTAAACATGAAATATATTTATCATGATATTATTTAATATGAAGTCATACATTAAAAAGACAAATTTATAAAGTTTTCATCACAGATCCAATTTTCTTTTGAAAAAAGATGTCATTTATAAATATTATATAAATTTACTTATAAAGAACCCATTAAAAAATTATGTACTAAATTACTAAATATTATATTTATTTAAAAAAAAAATATTTATAAATACAGATTTCATTTATTTATTTTATTAACTAATTTATAATTTATTATTTACTACATTTATTATTTTAATTTAATGTTAAATTCATTTAAATTTCATGATTTTTTTTTAGTTCTGCATAAAAATAAATTAATTGGGTCCTAATGGCTAATTGACTAGAGCACTGGTGTGAGGTACCCCACGTGTCGGGTTCGAGTCCCATTCAGTGCCATGGATTTTTGTAGTGGTTCGGAATCCACTTTAAACCGTAGGTATCTGTCTAATATGATTGTAAAGCTTTAAGATAACAGCCGTAACCTGTAAAACGAAAACCATCTCCTGTCTTTTTGCCAGCAACAGAAGGATCTAATACTGCATGTGGCTGTTGCGTCAATGGAGAAGGATATTATTTTTATTAAATACATGAAAAAAATACATACAAATATTTATAATTAATATGGTACAAATAAACTTTATAATAATAAATTTACATAATTTTTTTTTTCTACCGATACATAATACGATTTTGAATTTATATATATAAATATCAAGTAATATAAAATTTTGGATAAACTTATTATTCCCTTTCATAAACCTAGGACATTGTATTATTCTATTCCAAGCATTTCAGTGAATTAAATCCAGTCTCAAAATATATACTTTTTAAAATTATTTTTTCGAATAAAATACCTTTAAAGTGCAAAGGAACGGGAAAGCAGCTCTACAGCGATGTAGATTCTGATTAAAATACACTCCTCCGTTAGACGAATCTATACATCAAGAGAAATAACTCAGTATGGCTGGATTCTGGTTCTGTTTGCATTAACTAACGAACTTTGCATGCAGTTTCTGAAGGAAAAGTTACTTGTACTAAGAATTTCAGTGCAACATCGTTACACTCGTTTTCCTGCACATCATCTACATCAAAATTCAAAATTTAAATATATTATTCTCCTTTACTAAAGGTACTTTTCTTTCTATTTTTTCTGTCTTATAAACAAGAAAAATTCAGCCATGCATAATAGAAATGTATTTCCTTTTTAAAGAAATATGCTAGAATAAAAATATTCTAGAGTAACAATTTTGAATTGTATTTTATATTATCATTTTTATTTTTTTTATTTTTCCTATTATATTTTCTCGACAACGTTGAACAAGTATTTAAAAGACGGCAACACAAGTTTCAGCATAATTTTTTTAATGTTGTTGTTGTTTCAGCCTAATCTAGACAGTATATTAAAAATACTTTCTGGTAAGATTTTTATTTTGTAAGTAAATTTTTTTTGTATTAAAAGACATATTTTGTCTTAGAAAGCTATAATTAACGGAAAAATAATGGTAGCGGGTTCAGGAAAAATTTCCAGAGATTTGGTGTCAAAAGAAGTGAGTGGGGCATACATTATTCAGTAAAAAAAAAAAAAAAATAGAACAATTTTTCTTATATATGCATTATGGCAAATATAATCAACATGAAATTGTTAAGCAAGTATTATAAACAATAATTTAAAATGTCTAAAAAAATAAGATTTAATTAGGGAAACAAAAACGTCATATATCCTTAAATATCAATAGTTTTAAAAATTGATTAAATCAAATGTATATTAAAATATTTTATAGCTGAATTTATATCATATCATTTATCATGAAATATATATTTATCTTGATATAATATCATTTATTATATAATAAGTATTTATCACAATATATCATTTACCATGAAAAATAAATATTTATCACTATATAATATCATGTATCATGAATATATTTATCATGATACCATATTTTGAAATCATGAAATCATATATTATGTAAACATTTTTTCAAAAATCAGTTTTCTTCAAAAATCAATTTTTCCAAATTATTTATAAAGAACCAATTCAAGAATATTTACTACTTTATTGGATATATTTATTTCTAAAAAAAAAATTTTTATAAATACGCATTTCAGTTATTTAATTTATTAATTAATTTATGATTAATTTATTATTTAATAAAACTATTAATTTATCATTAAATTCATTTAAATTTCATATATTTTTTTTTAGTTTTGTCTGACAATCAATTAAGTGGGCATTGATGGCCGAATGACTAGAGCTTTTGTACTCGGCACCATAGGTTTCTGGTTCGAATTCCGATGTGTGTAGTGGTTTGAATCCTCTTTTTAAACAGTAGGGTTCGTTCTAATATGACGGTAGAGTGCTGAGATAACAAAACCCTCTGAAAAACATAACCTTCTCTTGTCTCGAAATCTGCCAGTGAGCAAAACGCCATGGCACACCATGAGACGGTAGCTGTTATGAAGAATATTATTATTTTCATAGATACAAAAAAAAATATGTACAAATATATATAATTAATATTTTACAAATACACTTTTACAATAATAAATTTAGTTCAGAAAGATGGAAATAATTTAATTAAATTTAGTTAAATTCATAAATTTAGTTTTTAGTTAGTAATTTAATTCAAACAAATATATATATTTAATATTTCAGTATTTTACAAATACACTTTACAATAATAAATTTAGTTCTTTACAAATAAATTTAGTTTTTAGTTTAGTAAAATTTAGTTTTTAGTTTTATACATAATACGATGTTGAATTTATATATTTAAACATCAAGTAATATTAAATTTTGGATAAATTTATTCTCAACTTTTATAATTCTAAGAAATTGTTTTAGTCCTTTCCAGGCAATCCAGTGAATTCAATGCAGTCTCAAAATGTATACGTTTTAAAATTATTTTCTTCGGAGAAAATACCTTTCAAGTGTAAAGGGAACAGGAACGCAGCTCTACAGCGATGCAGAGATTCTGATTAAAATGCACTCCTCCGTTAGACGAATCTATGCATCAAGAGAAATAACTCAGTATGGCTGGATTCTGGTTCTGTTTGCATTAACTAACGAACTTTGTATGCAGTTTCTGAAGGAAAAGTTACTTGTACTAAGAATTTCAAAGCAACATCGTTACATTCGTTTTCCTGCACATCATCTACTTCAAAATTTAAATATATTATTCTGTTTACTAAAGATTCTTTTTTACCTTTTTCCCAGTTATAAAGAAGAAAATTCAGCCATGCATAATAGAAAATGTATTTCCTTTTGAAGAAATATGATAGAGGAAAATGACTCTAGAGTAACAATTTTATATTGTGTTTTATATTGTAACTCTTTTCGTTTTTTTTTTCCTATTATATTTTCTCGACAACGTTGAACAAGAATTTAAAAGACAGCAACACAAGTTTCAGCATAATTTTTTTTTGTTGTTGTTGTTTCAGCCTAATCTAGATATTATATTAAAAATACTATCTGGTGAGATTTTATTTTGTAAGTCCATTTTTTTATTTGTATTTATTATGTGACATTCTTTTTCAAAGAAAGAAATAAGTAACAGTAAAAGAATCGGATATAAGGTTGAGAGTAATTTGCAGAGGTTTGGTACTAAAAAGAAATTATTTGCACATTCCTTTTGATAAATAAAGAACATAAAAATTAAATAGAATGATTTTCATACTAAATGCATTATGGCATGCAAACATAAATTTGTTAAGTAAATATAATAAGCAATAATTTAAAACATCTATAAAAATAGTATTTAAATAGGGAAACATTTAAAATGTCACGAAACATATAAAATGTAATCTTTTAAACGTAAATGAGATGTATATTAAAATAATTAATAATTGTATTTATATTGAAATCAAATTTTAGCATTAAATCTATATTTATCATGAAATCATATCATTTATCATGAAATCATTTATTTATCCTGAATTATATATTTATCATAAAATCATTTATTTATCATAGTAATAATGAAAATCTAAACGATATAGATGATAAATAATGATATCTTTATAATGAAATCGTATATTAAGAAGACAATTTTAAATAGATTTCGTCACAAATCCAAGTTTTCTAAATGAAATACCATTTATATATATTTTGTAAAATTATTTATGAAGTGCTAATTCAAAAATATTTACTAAAGTATTGAATATGATATTTATTTCTGACAAAAATGTTTATAATACACGTTTCAATTACTTCATTTTAATTTATTAATTATTTACTATATTTATTAATTAATTAAATTATTAAATTAATTTAATTTCCATGTCTTTTTTTTTTTTAGTTTTGTATAACAATAAATTATGTGGGTCTTGATGGCTGATTGACTAGAGGTCTGGTGCTCAGCGCCACATGTTTCAGGTTCATACCCTAAGAGTACCAGTGATGTTTATAGTGGTTCAGAAGCCACTTTAAACCTTAAGGCTCGGTCTAATATAACTGTATTTTGTTGAGAAAACAAACCTATCATGTAAAACAAAACCATCTAATGTTTCGAATTTTGTCAGAAGGCAAGACAACTTTGACTCACCATGGAGTTGTTGCTTTAATGAAGAAGAATACTATTATTATTATTTAAACTTTTAAATACAAAACATGCACAAATATTTATAGTTAATATGTTACAAATATAATTTATATTAATAAATTCAGTACATTATTTGTTTTATTTATAAAAACATTATGATTCTAAATTTATATACATAAATATCAATTAACATCAAATTTTGAATAAATTCAACATCACCTTTTATAAATCCAGACAATCCAGTGAATTCAATCCAGTCTCAAAATTTATACGTTTTAAAAATTATTTTCTTCTGGGAAAATACCTTTAAAGTGCAAAGGGGACGCAACTCTACAGCGATGTAGATTCTGATTAAAATGCACTCCTCCGTTAGACGAATCTATACATCAAGAGAAATAACTCAGTATGGCTAGATTCTGGTTCTGTTTTGCATTAACTAACGAACTTTGTATGCAGTTTCTGAAGGAAAAGTTACTTGTACTTAGAATTTCAGAGCAACATCGTTACATCGTTTTCCTGCACATCATCTACTTCAAAAATTCAAAATTTAAATTTATTATTCTGTTTACTAAAGATACTTTTTTATCTATCTTTTCCTCCTCTATAAAGAAGAAATTTCTGTCGTGCATAATAGAAAATGTATTTACTTTTTGAAGAAATATGATAGAAGAAAAAGACAATTTTAAAAGTAACAATTTTATATTGTAATTCTTTTTTTCCCATTATATCTTCTCGGCAACGTTGAACAATAATTTAAAAGACAGCAACACAAGTTTCAGAAATATTTTGTTGTTGTTGTTTCAGCCTAATCTAGATATTATATTAAAAATTCTTTCTGGTTAGATTTTATTTTGTAAGTCAATTTTTTTCGTTTTGTGTTATAAGACATTCTTTTTCTTTGAAAGAAATAAGTAACAGAAAAGAATCATATATAAGGTTTAGTGAAAAATTTCTAAGGTTTTGTTGTAAAAACGTTTTATACATTTTTTTTTTTATTGATAAACAACAATATAAAAATTAATAGAATGATTTTCATATTATGTGCTTTAAGACAAATATAATCAACATTAAATTTCTAAGCAAATATTATAAGCAGTAATTTAAAATATTTATTATACAATCAGTTTTAATAAGGGAAACAATCAAAACGTTAAAAACTTTATTAAATAGCAATCATTTTATTATTAATAAATGAAATTTTTATCAAAATATTGAATAGCTGTATTTATCACGAAATCATATTAAGAAGACAATTTTATATATTTTATTTTAAAAAAACTTTTTTTTTCAAAAAGATATCATTTGTATATGTTATTTCAAACTATTTATAAATAATTAATGCAAAAATATTTACTAATTTATTGAATATAATATTTATTTCTAACAAAATATTTATAAATATTCATTTCAGGTATTTTATTATTAATTCCTTTTATAATTATAATTATTAATGTTCCTGACTCGTAGCTCAGTGGCAACGCGCCGCTGGTGAGCATTAGAGCTGGGGTTTAAGCCAATGGCGGCTTTGTTGTAAACACTGTTACAAAAAAAGCGAGTAGATTCGATGGTGATTATGATGTTCAGTATCCAGTCTTGTTAGTCGGACTACCTGGTGGGTGTTCTTCAGGTTTTTACCCCTACAATAAAAAATACAGAGTAGTTCCCCTAAAATTCATCCCACAAGGCCCTATCATCCTTTTTCAGCGCTCGGAGCCAAGTCAGACTTCTACTTACGGTGCTCCAACAAAGCAAAAGGCTGGCACCTTTCCCTCCATCCATGAGTAGATTACTCATGGAATGTCCTTCCCATGCTGCTCGACACTGAGGATTAGTCAAAACATGTAAAACGTTATTATATAATAATATATGTTATTGTTATTTAAATTTATATATACAAAAATAATGAACAAATATTTACAATTAATATAATATATAGAATTATACTTCATTTAGAAATAGATATACAAATATATAGGATAAATATGTAGGTATATAATTTGTAATAATACATTTAGTTCATTATTTGTTTTATCTGTTAATGCATAATACGCTGTCGAATTTATACACATAAATATCAAGTAACATCAAATTTTGGATAAATTTAAAATCACATTTTATATATATAAATTTCACTGTATTCCAGGCAATCCATGAATTAAATAAAGTCTCAAATTGTATATGTTTAAAAATATACATTTTATGTATATATATACATATATGTTTATTTATTTATTTATCATGATATGATATATTTATCTGAATATATTTTTAAATCATGAAATCATATATTTTTAATATATAGAAATATTTTTATAATTTTTTCAAAAATCGATTTTTTCTAAAAAGACATACTATTTATAAATATTATATAAAATTATTTAATAAGAACCAAATCATAAATAATTAATAATAATTCATTGAATACGATATTTATTTGTAAAAAAAATTTTTATAAATGCCCATTTTAGTTATATAATTTATGATTTATTTATTATTTACTATATTTATTAAATGATTAATTTATCATTAAATTCATTTAAATTTCATATATTTTTTTTAGTTTTGCCTAAAAGTTAAAAAGTAGGTCCTGGTAGCTGATTGGCTAGAGCCCTGGTACTCGGTACCACAGGTTTTGGGTTCGAGTAGCGATGTTTGTAGGGGTTCGGAATCTCTTCAAACCGTAGGTATCGTTCTAATATGACTGTTGTGCATTGAGATAACAAAAACCATCGGAAAACCATATCCTTCTTCTCTCTCGAAATCTGCCAGTACACAAAAACGACATGGCACACCATGAGACTGTAGCTCCAATGAAGAAGATTATTATTATTCACATTTATAAATATCAACAATATGTACAAATATATATAATTAATATTTTACAATTACACTTTATAAAAAATTAATTTAGTTCATTATTTGTTTTATTTGTCAATATGTTTATGTTGATAAATATAAAATAATATCGAATTTTTGATTTATTTTCCTTCACCTTTTATAAATCTATGCAATTGTTTAAGTCTATTCCAGGCAATCCAGTGAATTAAATCAAAATTTATACGTTTTAAAAATTATTTTCTTCAGAGAAAATGCCTTTAAAGTGCAAAGGGAATGCGAACGCAGTTCTACAGCGACGTATAATCTGATTAAAATACACTCCTCCGTTAGACGAATCTATACATCAAGAGAAATAACTCAGTATGGCTGATTCTGGTTCTGTTTGCATTAACTAACGAACTTTGTATGCAGTTTTCTGAAGGAAAAGTTACTTGTACTAAGAATTTCAGAGCAACATCGTTACATTCGTCTTCCCTGCCCATCATCTACTTCAAAATTCAAAATTTAAATATATTATTCTGTTTACTAAAGGTACTTTTTTTCTCTCTTATAAAGAAGAAAATTTAGCCATGCATAATATAAATGTATTTCCTTTTTGAAGAAATATGATAGAAGAAAAAGCTCTAGAGTAACATTTTTATATTGTGTTTTATATTGTAAATCTTTTATTTTTTTTTTTTTTTCCTGTTATATTTTCTCGGCAACGTTGAACAAGAATTTAAAAGACAGTAACACAAGTTTCAGCTTAATTTTTTGCTATTGTTTTTGTTGTTTCAGATATTATATTAAAAATATTTTCTGGTGAGATTTTATTTTGTAAGTCAATTTTTTCAGTTTTTGGTTCTGGCATTCATTTCAAGACATTCATTTTTCTAGAAAAAATAAGTAACAGAAAAGTTTAGATTATAAGAAGTGAGAAATATTTGAGCTAAAAAAGTAATGATTTGCAAATTTTTTTGATAAACAACAATATAAAAAATTAATAGCATGATTTTCATAATACATACATTTTGACAAATATAATTAACATTAAATTGTTAAGTAAATATTTTACAGTGTAATTAGAAATATCCACTAAAAAATAACATGTAATTAGGGAAGTAATCAAAAGTCATAAAATTTGTTAAATAGTAATCATTTTAAAATTAAATAAATAAAATGTATATTAACATATTTAATAGCTGTATTTATCTTGAAATTATTTAGGAATATAATTTTATATAGTTTTCTTTATAAATCTTTATTTTTCCAAACATGATACCGTTTATAAATATTATATATATATTATTTATAAACAATTTACTAATGCAAATATATTTTCTAATTTATTGAATAGATATTTATTTCTAACAAAAAAATTATAAATATTTATTTTAATTATTTAATTTATTAATGAATTTATAATTTAATTATTAATGAAACTAACTCGTAGCTCAGCGTCAGTGTGCGCCTCTGAGCTACGAGTAAGAAAAAGTACAAAAATTAAAAAAAAAAAATAGAACCAGAATCATTCAGTTTATAAATACAAATAGAAAAATCAAATAATGAACACATTCCCTATTTAGTTTCTATTTTGATTTAAAAGGAAAACACCTATTTAAAAATCTATATTTTTTAATATTTATTACAAAAACATGTAAGAATTCCCAGATTCAACAAAACCTTACTTATGTTAAAAAAAAAATATTGAGTTCAAATAAAGTAAACGTATTGTATCTGTCGTTCCCTAAATAAATATACTGTTCAAAGCTTGTTAAGTGGGTTTTTTTAAATTAATTGTGACAAGGGTTTATAATTTTCTCTAGAGCTTTAACTTCAAAGGAAACTAAAGTTCAGTGTAAACATACTAAAAAATTTAGTTTTTTTAGACCAACGCATCGCTTAAACAAAGAAATTAGAAATTTAAAAAAAAAGATAGATTTTGTATTGAAATCCCTTGATACAATGAAAAAAACTATTATAGCTAATATATGTTTAAAAACTAAATACTTAATCAAATTAAATTCATGTCTAGATCAATAAAGCATCTTCTATCTTGTGTCCCATGACAAAATTACATATTCTTTAAAGATGTAAACACCATGTTAATATCCCTGTAGGAGAATGGAATTTATATATCTATTTTTAATAATTAAATATGACCTTTTTATATATAAATAAACGTTGTCTAGTCAAGATAGATTAAGAATGTTTTTTTAAATAAATTTTTCTTTTACATAAGTTATGTAGCTCGGACAAAAATCATAGTTAAAAAACTAGATTTGGTGGCGTTAAACAGAAAATAAAAGTCGTGAGGTTTTGCTTTCGGTTGTCTTTGATACTATGAAATAACTGTTATAACTTATTTACTTTTGAAAATCTAAATAATTAGTTTAAAATCAGGTTGTCTCAAGAGTATTCTTTAAAGATCTAAACACCATGTTAATATCTCTATAAGAGAATGAATTTATGTATCCATTTTTAATAATTAAATATTTAAATATTTAAAAAAGTCAAGATAGATTAAGAATGTGTTTTTTAAATAAATTCAGACCATTCACATAAGTTATGTAGCTCAGTCAAGAATCATAGTTAAAAATGGCACTAGATTTGGAGGAGTTAAACATAAATGTTATAAAGTCGTGAAGATTTGCGTTTGGTTGGCTTTGATACTATGAAAATTCTATTATAGCTAATATATGTTTAAAAACTAAATACTTAATCAAATTAAATTCATGTCTAGATAAATAAACATCTCCTAACTTGTGTCCCAAGACAAAATTACGTATTCTTTAAAGCTGTAAACACCATGTTAATATCCCTGTAGGAGAATGGACTTTATATATCAATTTTTAATAATTAAATATAACACTTTAATTCTTTTTTATAATATAAACACAAGTTGTCTAGTCAAGATAGATTAAGAATGTTTTTAAATAAAATCAGACCTTTTACATAAATTATGTAGGTTGGACAAAAAGCATAGTTAAAATTGGCACTAGATTTGGAGACGTTAAACAGAAATGCTATAAAGTCTTGAGGTTTTGTGTTCGGTTGTCTTTGATACTATGAAATAACTATTTTAACTTATATACTTTTGAAAAATTTAAATAATTAATGAAGTTAGATTCATGTTTAGATTCTATAAAGCATCTTTCATGTATCTCAAGATGTATTCTTTTAAAGATCTAAACACCATGTTAATATCTCTGTAAGAGAATGGAATTTATATATCAATTTTTAATAATTAAATATAGCACTTTAATTCTTTTATATTTAAAACAGGTTGTCTAGTCAAGATAGATTAAGAATTTTTTTAAATAAATTCAGACCATTCACATAAGTTATGTAGCTCAGTCAGGAATCATAGTTAAAAATGGCACTAGATTTGGAGGAGTTAAACAGAAAATGCTATAAAGGCTTGAGGTTTCGTGTTCGGTTGCCTTTGTACAAAAACTATTATAACTAATATATATTTGAATAAAATTATTATAACTAATATATATTTGAAAAACTTAATACTTAATCAAATTAAATTTATGTCTAAGATCAATAAAGGATCTCCCATCTTGTGTCCCAAGACAAAATTACGTATTCTTTAAAGCTGTAAACACCATGTTAATATCCCTGTAGGAAAATGGAATTTATATATAAATTTTTAATAATTAAATATAACACTTTAATTCTTTTTTTTAAAAATAAACACACGTTGTCTAGTCAAGATAGATTAAGAATGTTTTTAAAATAAAATTAGACCTTTCACATAAATTATGTAGGTTGGACAAAAAGCATAGTTAAAATTGGCACTAGATTTGGAGACGTTAAACAGAAATGCTATAAAGTCTTGAAGTTTTGTGTTCGGTTGCCTTTGATATTATGAAAAAACTATTATAGCTAATATATGTTTAAAAACCCTTAATCAAATTAAGAAAAATCATCTTCCATAAAGCATCTTCCATTTTGTGTCCCAAGACAAAATAACTTATTCTTTAAAGTTGTAAACACCGTGTTACTATCTGTGTAGAGAATATAATTTATATTTCAATTTTTAATGACTGAATATCCATTTTAAAGCATTTTTTTTTATATTTGAACAAAATTTTTCTTGTCAAGATAGATTAAGAATGTGTTTTAAAAATAAATTCAAACCATGTGCATCAATCATGTAACTCAGATATCATATGCTTGGACAAAAATTATGCATAAAACTATTATATTTTGGGGGCATTAAACAGACGGTACAATTCTTAAAGTTTTGCCTTTGATTGCAATTATTTGATTGCACTACAGAACTATACAAAAATAATGGTTGAATACGGTATACCATTATCAACAGAATTTCGATGGCTTAAAAAATTTAAGATTTTATTGCTAACTATATTCTTAAATCTTTAGTAGCTGAAACATTTTAAAAATGAGAAAATATTTTCTGTTTGAACACCAAAAATGTTGTTGCTCGTAGTAAAAAGGTTTTATTATACGATTCTTAAGATATTTCATACCCTTTTATAACTAATTATTGCAAAAGGGCTTAAAAATGTTCTAATATTGCAAAATGCCACCAATGAAGACAGAAACGGAGCCGTACGATACAATCGTCTTGAAAACGGGATCCCTAATCCTTATCTAATTACGACCTGGGGGTCAATTCGCTAGCACTCTGGCCTTTGGTAGTACAGGCGTCAGGATCGAAACCTTGCGGAGGCATAGATATTTGTTAGTGATTTGGAATCCACATTAAACTGTAGGTCCCGGTCTAATTAGCCTAAAGTGAACACAAAATAACCGTAGACCGATAAACCAAACCAATCTAATATTTATGTATGCTATTATCCGATTTAACATGTATTCATTGAATAGTTGAGATGCAAGGATCATCGGAGACGCCTGCTCTATTTGACATTTGCCACATTTTTTCCACGTCAGCATTTATCATATAAAACTTCTGCTACAATTAGAGCAAATTTGAGCCGACATTTTAATATATTTCTCTGAAACAGATAGGCTGTCTGATAGTCAATTGGACAGCTCTCTGATCTTTAGTACCAGGTCTTCAGGTTCGAATCCTGACTGTGGCGTCTATGTTTGTGAGTGTTTGGAAATCTACGTTAAGCTGTAGATCCCGTTCTAATAAGCCTAAAATATGCATAATATAACCGTAGAGCGATAAACAAAATCAAATCTGTAACGGGTACAATAAATCGTCGTCGTTGCAACAACAAAGTCATGGTGGGCAAAGATGGTCTGCTTACTGGCAGACTTCGAGACAGGAGATGTTTTCTCTTTACCGTTTAGTGTTGTCAATCCTGCGCCCAATAGACATAATAAACCAGGACATCTACGTTTTTAAATGAATATCGAACCATTACAAACATCCATAACACCACTTCGAACTTGAAACCTGTGGCCCCAGCTTCAAATCGCTAGGCCATTGGGACCGTGGAACAAATCCGGTTAATTGAAAAGTTCAAGGTTTGGACTAATAATATATGCATAAATATAAATAAAATTGCAGACCAAAAGATAATATTTTTTTTTTAATATTTCATAATGTATTAAATATTATATATTTAATATTTTTTAATTTACCGCCAGAACTCGAACCCGAAACCTGTGGTACCAAGTTCCAGAGAGCTAGTCCAATAGGTTTTCTCTGATTCGCCCAATAAACTGGGAATGAAGGGATAAAAGTCACATCCATCTGGAAATAAATGATGACGTTTATACGTCAAAATAAGTATGACTCACAATGATAAATTTATATTTAGGTACGGATCATTTGAATTCGGTTTGAAAGTGAAAGATATTTATAAAATGCGTTCTGTTTGAAAGGGATATGGGCATATATAAAAATATAAGTAAAATTTTTAGTAAAATCCAATTCACTTAGACAGTTATCTTGGATGCCTTAAGGGAATCGCTGCACCGACGTTACTCTTATAGTACCACACAGGAGGTGCGAATAGCTTGAGGATAAGCTACGGATGGTGAGTAAGAGTACCTCCGCAATGCTCTACGATCCTATTATACCAGGACCTATGCTTTAAATTTGAGTCCGAAACACTACAAGCATCCATGGCGCCACCATGACTGGAACCCATAACCTGTAGTAAACAGCGTCAGAGCACTAGCCACCCGGCCATTCAGACCCCTAGTATAAGACTATATATTTAGTATATTTTTCTACAATGAGTACAATATATATGTGTAAATAAATCAGAGCCGGATGGCTGAGTGGAGATCTCTCGGCAACACAGGTTTCAAATTGATTCGCGGTGGTGACATGGATGTTTATATTGGTGCTAAATCCCCTTTAAACTTCCCCTAAATCCGTAGGTCGCGGTCTAATATGACTGCAGATAGGTACCACAGGTTTCGAGCTCGAGTCCTGGCGGTGCCATGGATGTTTGTAGTGCTTCGAATTCACTTTAAACCGTAGGTCCCGGTCTAATAGAATCGTAGAGCGCTGCGATTATAGTGTTATCCACGCGTCCATAGTTTTTCTTTAAACTACATGTGCCCCTGGTAGTGACAAGTAACTAACAGCCGTGCAGCTTTTACTTATCTTATAAAGACATTTGTCTATGTATTGCCAGCTGCATTAGAAAAAAAAATATCTTTCTCTGTAAAGGGTTGACCAAATTCTGTAACAAAAAAATACAAATTTTGGACTAATAAGATATGGCATAAACTTAAATTTAAAAAGAAAAATAACATTTATTTTTAATATTTAATAATACATTATATATTTAATATTTTTTAAAGAAATTTCCCCATCAATTCTCTAAAAAAAAAACCTTTCATTTCGCAAAACATAAAAGTTCTTACAATGTTCCAACTTCTATTACAAAAACTTTCTGGAAAACGTGAGATCAAATACTAAAGTAGGAAAAAAAGATCGAAATAAAAAAAAGAAAGCATTTCCCGTTTTTAGTTAGGAAACTCGCAATGCACAATTGATTGGTGGTTCTCTTTTTTTCAGTACGCGGGGCACGTACGCAGAAAGGGGCAGTTTGAAAGGAAGCGGGCTATTCCGTTTTTACGCATATTTAGGTTCGGCAACCATCATTTACTTTTCTCTGATTCGCTCAATAAACTGGGAATTAAGGGATGAAAGTCACATCCATCTGAAATAAATGATGATGTTTATATGTCAAAATAAGCATGGCCTCACAATGATACATTTAGATTTAGGTAGATTAGGACGGATTTCTAGGCAAAATAAAACTTTCTTTTTACGAGGTAAGGTTGTCAGCCAGACGTCCAACACTCCACCCGTCATATTACACTGGTACCTACAGTTTAAAGTGGATTGCAACCACTACAAACATCCATGGCAAAGGACAGGTGTCGAACCCGAAACCTGAGCATCGAGCATCATCTTGGCCAACAAGACCCTTAAACGGTTATTACAGTTAAAAAATAAATAGAGCTGGGGGCCTCATGGTCGATCGTTTAGTCATCTGACGGCTGATACCATTGGTTTCGAGGTTGTGTCACAGCGGTGCCATGGATGTTTGTTAGTGGTTCGAAATCCACTTTAAAGAGTTAGGTTTTACGATCACGTTCGATCGGGACCTACTGTTTAAAAGTGGATTCCGAACCACAATAAATAACGATAGCACCGCCGTGACTCGAATCCAAAGCATGAAGTATGAGGTATATATATATATATATATATATATATATATATACCACATTTATTCATTTTTGTGTTATTTCGATAAAGTGTTCTTGATAATTTTTTTTCTTTTTTTAGAGTACAATTTTAGGCTTATCATAATTTTCTATCTTTCTAAATTCTCCAGAAAAAACATAAATTCATATATAATTAAATTGATATCTTACGAGCATTTTGTTTTTTTAAAAAGACATAAAAATTGACGAGCAATTACGAAATTTTACCATTTCCCTTTTAAAGAGAACGCTTTTATAAATATCTACGGAATTCAAATGGTCCGTACCTAAATCTAAATTTATCATTGTAAGGCCATACTTATTTTGACGTATAAACATCATCATTTATTTCAGATGGATGTGACTTTTATTCCTTAATTTCAGGTTATTGAGCAAATCAGAGAAAAGTAAATGAGGGTCGCCGAACCTAAATATGCGAAAAAACAGAATAGCCCGCTTCCTTTCAAACTGCCTCTTTCTGCGTGCGTGTCCTGCACATTGAAAAAGGAACACTCGGCTATTCAGTCCTTATTTATATTGTACTTATATATTGTACTCATTGTACCAAAATATACTAGATACAAGGCAAACAGCCTTGGCCCATTAGCGGGCTGTTGCGCCAGTGATGATGATGATAATCTAAAATAAAATTTAAGAAGAAATATAACATTTTTAAATATATAATGTTACATTAAATATTTAATACATTTTTTTAATTTAAAAAAAATTTCTCCATCAATTCTCTAAAATGAAACTTTCATTTCATAAAAACATCAAAGTTCTTAAAATGTTTCAACTTCTTTTGCCAAACTCTCTGGAATACTTAAATAGGAAATAAAACGGCAAAAAAAGGGAAAAGAAACATTGACATTTCCCATTTTTAGTTAGAAAACTCGCAATGCTCGATTGGTGGCTCTCTTTTTCAATGCGCAGGGCACGTACGCAGAAACGGGCACTTTGAAAGGAAGCGGCTATTCCGTTTTTACGCATATTTAGGTTCGGCGACCATCATTTACTTTTCTCTGATTCGCTCAATGAACTGGTATTAAGGGATAAAAGTCACATCTATCTGGAAATAAATAATGATGTTTATACGTCAAAATAATCATGGCCTCACAATGATACATTTAAATTTAGCTACGGATCGTTTAAATTCGGGATATTTATAAAGCGTTCTGTTTGAAAGGGTAATGGGTAAAAAAATTTCGTAAATTTTTATGTTCCTGTTAAGAAACCGTAAGGTTCATAAAATATCTATCGAATTATATATGATTTTATGGTATTCCGTAAAAATTTAAAAGATATATATACAGTAGAACCTATTTAAGTCGAACCTCGATAAGTTGAAAACCTAAATTACTCCAAATTTCCCTCCTCTATAAGTCGAAATAATGAGTCAATCCCCAAAAGCCATTTTGGTACATATTTTCCCACCATAACTCGAAAAAAAAAAAAAAAAAAAAAACTGGACCTCTGTATGTCGAACATTAGCAATGTTTGATTTTACGATCTTTTTTACAACCTTTACAACTCGATCATTTGAAGCTAATTTCCACTATAGCTCAAAGAAAAATAATTTACCGACTTTAAGGATTTGCCGACAATGTCAATACGTTTTTTATACGTCAATGTTTCTTAGAAAACAATGTGTGAGTATACAGTAAATAGAATAACTAATTCTATGAAATAGCAATTCGGAAGAAAAATAATTTTCTGCTCCTTATAGCTTAGATAATGCTATAGATAGAGAACAATCAAATTGTCTAAAAGCAAAAAAATAAATAAATAAACAACAATATACTGACTTTTTAATACATAATATTTTTAATTTTAAGATCGTTTCTGAATTATTTTGATTTTTTATTGTAGTACGTAATATAACTTTTAAGTTACAAATAAACATGTTTATTACATCTGTAACATGAATTTTTATTTATTTTACCTATATAACTCAAAATAAGTTAAAAAGAATCTAAACCCCTACAAGTCGAATATTTCCTTACAAAATCCGCGTAAGTCGAAATACTCCATAAGTCGAAAACTCTATAATTCGAATTATTTGGCGTCTGCCTTGAAGTTCGACTTACAGAGGTTCTACTGTATACATAATTTGTTCCCATGAACCAGAAAGTGGACTATAATATTTGATTCATACCTATAAGTATTCATACCATTAATCACTAACATATTAAGTAAACTATTCTTTAAGCTTTTTGTATCATATGAAAGCGTTTTATTTTTTAAAAAATGTCAATAACTTAATTTACATTTTTGGTGTCCCAGTGACTACAGCTCTGACGTTCGGTACCACAAGTTTCGGGTTCTAGTCCCGGCGGTGCCACAGATGTTTGTAGTGGTTCGGAAGCCATTTTGAACAGTAGGTCCCGGTCAAATATGACTGTTGAATTGGTTAAAACCTTACTCCGTAAAAAGAAAAATATCTCCTGCCTAGAAATCTGCCAGTAGGAAAACGACCTTGGCCCAACAGGCGGCTGTTGCGCCACTGACGATGATAATTTTAATAAATTTTTAATAAAATTTCAATAAATTCACATTAAATAAGTGCAGTAATATAAGTATTATATATGTTATATCATATAAGAATATAAATTTTAAGACGAAAGATAAAATTTTTTTTTTAAATATATAATAATACATTATATATTTAATTTTTTTCCAAATTTTAAAAAAATTTCACCGTCGATTCTTTGAAAAAAATCTTTCACTTCACAAAACCTAAAAGTTCTTAAAATGTTTCATCTTCTATTACCAAACTCTCTGAAAACGTGAGATCAAACACTAAAGTAGGAATGAAAAGACAAAAAAAAGGGCATTTCCGTTTTTAGTTAGAAAACTAACAATGCACAATTGATTGGTGGCTCTCCTTTTTCAGTACGCGGGGCACGTACGCAGAAACGGGAAGTCTGAAAGGAAGCGGGCTATTCCGTTTTTACGCATATTTAGGTTCGGCGACCATCATTTACTTTTCTCTGATTCGCTCAATGAACTGGGAATTAAGGGATAAAAGTCACATCCATCTGGAAATAAATGATGATGTTTATACGTCAAAATAAGTATGGCCTCACAATGATAAATTTAGATTTAGGTACGGATTATTTGAATTCGGTAGATATTTATAAAAGCGTCTGTTTGAAAGGGAAATGGGTAAAATTTCGTAATTGCTCGTAAAATTTAATGTGTCTTTTTAAGAAACAAAATGGCCGTAGAATATCAATTTAATTTTATATGATTTTATGTTATTCTGTAAAAAAAAAAAAAAATATATTTATATTGCTGCTGTTCTGATGCGGATGACAATACAGACAGTTAATCTTTATTGCATAAGCAAGGACTGAGCGGCTATAATTCATTCAGCACTAACCAGGGGACACGTGTAGCTTGAAGATATGCAACGGACTATATCCACAACGCTCTCCGATCCTCTTAAACCCATGGTTTAATGTGGATTATGAACCACTGCAAATATAAATAGCACTGATTGAATCGAACCCGAAACCTGTGGCACCGAGCTAAGAACACTAGGCCATTAGGCCAGTGGATTTGGTTTCGTTTGTCGTTCTACTGTCAGTTTGTGTACGCATGATTAACTGTCTTTTTATGTAGGACCTACAGTTTACGTGAATTATGAACCACTAAAAACATCTATGACACCGCAGGGACTCGAACCCGCAATCTATGGAATTTGTTCAATCTATATGGAATCTTGCACCCTGTGTTAGAGCACTAGGCAATTAGGCCCTTATAGCAAATCCTATAAATCGAAAAATTCAAGATTTTAACTAACAATACATGACATAAACTTAAATAATATTTAAGAAGAAAAATGTTTTTTAATATTTAATGACATGTTATATACTTAATAATCTTCTTTTTCTTAAATTTAGAAAAAAAATTCACCCTCAATACCAAAAAAAAATCTTTCAATTCGCAAAACCAAAAGTTCTTAAAATATTTCAACTTTTAATACAAAACTCTCTGGAATACGTGAGATCAAATACAAAAGTAGGAAATAAAAAGACAAAAAAGAAAAAAACATTTCCCATTTTCAGTTATATATTTAGTATATTTTTGTAAAAAGAGTACAATTTACATATAAATAAATCTGGGCCGCATGGCACAGGGAACAGCTCTCGGCACCACATGTTTCAGGTTCCGATTCCCGGTGGTGCCATAGATGTTTTTTAGTGGTTCGGAATTCACTTTAAGCCGTAGGTTGCAGTCTGAAATAATTGCAGATCGGTACCACAGGCTTCTGGTTCGAATCCTGGCAATGAAATGGATGTATGTCTGTGGTTCCAAATCTACGTTAAGCTGTAGATCCCGGTATAATTTGCCTAAAGTGTACACACTATGACCGTAGAGGGACAAACCGAACCAAACTGTAAAATGTAGAGTAAATCTAGTTAATTGAAAATTCAAATTTTGGATTAATAATATAGAGCAAAAACTTTTAATAAAATTTAAAAAAGGCATATAACATTACATATTTAATATTTCTTTTAAAAATTTTAAAGAAATTTCACCGTCAACTCACTAAAAAAACACTTTCATTTCGCAAAACGTAAAAGTTCTTAAAATGTTTCAACTTCTATTACCAAACTGTTCGGAAAACGTGAGATCAAATACTAAAGTAGGAATAAAAAAAGACAAGAAGGAAGAAAAAAAAAGGACATTTCCCGTCTTTAGTTGGAAAACTCGCAATGCACAATTGATTGGTTGCTCTCTTTTTCAATGCGCAGGGCACGTACGCAGAAACGGGCAGTCTGAAAGGAAGCGGGCTATTCCGTTCTTACGCATATTTAGGTTCGGCGACCATCATTTACTTTTCTCTGATTCGCTCAATGAACTGGGAATTAAGGGATAAAGTCACATCCATCTGGAAATAAATGATGATGTTTTTACGTCAAAATAAGTATGGCCTCACAATGATAAATTTAGATTTAGGTACGGATCATTTGAATTCGGTAGATATTTATAAAAGCGTCTGTTTGAAAGGAAATGGGTGCAATTTCATATTTGCTCGTAAATTTTTATGTGTCTTTTTAAACAACAAAATGCTCGAAAAATATCAATTTAATTATGTATGATTTTATGCTATCGTGGAGAATTTATAAAGATGGAAAGTTATGATATACCTAAACTTATACTGATATATATATGAGTGCAATTTTACTAGAGTATATGTTTAATATATTTTTACAAAGATTATACTATGCATATATATATATGATTTAAATCTGGGCCGTATGGCCGAATGAACAGCGCTCTGGTGCCACAGGTTTCGGGATTGAGTCCCGGCCGTCCCATGTAAGTTTATAGTGGTTCTGAATCACGTTAAGTTGTAGGTCTCGATCTAATTAGTTGGTGTGCAAGAAAAAGACCGTAGAGCGACACTCCAAACCAATCTAATCATTATGTAGGTCTTACTCGATTTGGCATGCATTCATTGAATAGATGACATCCAGGGATTATCGGAGACGCCTGCGCTATTGCACATTTGCCGCATTTTATGCCACGTCAGCATTTGTACAGAACTTGAAATGTGTCATTGAATACGGCAGTTACAGTCAAAGGAAATGAGAGCAGACCTTTTAAATCTTCCTCTTTTACGGGTAGAGCAAATCCTTCTTCATTAATGCAACAGCCCCATGGCGAGCTAAGGCCGTCTGTCTACTAGCAGATTTCGAGATAGGAGATGTTTTCTTTTATGGGTAGTGTTTTCGTGCCTACGCCCAATAGACATATTATATCGGGACACCAGTGTTTGAAAATAGATTCCGCATTATTGTAAACATCCACAGCCATTCCGGGTCTTAAATTTGAAACCTGAGGCACCAACCTCCAGATCGCTTTGCATTAGGACCTCAGAAGAAATAAGGTTAATCGAAAAATTCAAGGTTTGGATAATATAATAAATATACGCTCAAGAGCCAAAACATTATGACCACCCCTACATTTTGCAATGAACTCGTCTGGATGACGTGAAAGGCACGTGATCAGGTGGAAGTGGTATTTAACTGGTATTAAGTGGTGGTATTAATCCATGTCAAGGCGGATTGAAGCGGTGTTGCGCGCCAAAGGTGGGCCAACTCGTTATTGACAGGTGGACATAATGTTTTGGCTCTTGAGTGTATGCATCAACGTAAATAAAGTTTCAGACAAAAGATAATATTTTTTTTTTTTTTTTATATTTATTAATATATTATATATTTAATATATATATTTTTTTAATTTTAAAATATTTCATCATCAATACTTCTGTAAAAAAATTTCATTTCGCCAAACATAAAAGTTCTTAAAATGTTTCAACTTCTATTACCAAACTCTCTGGAAAACGTGAGATCAAATACTAAAGTAGGAATAAAAAGAAAAAAAAATGGACATTTCCCATTTTTAGTTGAGAAACTCGCAATGCACAATTGATTGATGGCTCTCTTTTTCAGTACGCAGGGCACGTACGCAGAAACTGGAGGTTTGAAAGGAAGCGGGCTATTCCGTTTTTACGCATATTTAGGTTCGGCGACCCTCATTTACTTTTCTCTGATTCGCCCAATAAACTGGGAATTAAGGGACAAAAGTCACATCCATCTGGAAATAAATGATGATTTTTATATGTCAAAATAAGCATGGCCTCACAATGATACATTTAGATTTAGCTACGGATCATTTGAATTCGGGATATTTATAAAAGAGTTCTGTTTGAAAGGGAAATAGATAAAATTTCGTAATTGCTCGTAAATATTTATATGTCTTTTGAAAAAGACATATTGCTGGTATAATATCAATCTAATTATATATGATTTTATGGTATTCTGGAAGATTATCAGAAAGATAGAATGTTGTGATATGCTTAAAGTTATACTGATATATGTAGTATATATATATATAAGTTCAATTTCAGTATATGAGTACATATTGAGTCCATCCATGGCTGCGTCGAATCTCGAACCCTGTAGCACTGAACTCCAGAGCGCTAAACACTCGGTCATTAAAGCCCCACAATATGATATATATATATATATATATATATATATATAAATCAGAGCCGGAGGGCCGAGTGAACAGCCCCTTTGCGGTCAGCGCCACAGGTTTCAGATTCGACGCCCGCCAGTGTCATGTATGTTTGTAGTGGTTCTAAACCCCTTCAAACCGTAGGTTTCGGTCTATATGACTGAAAATCGGTACCACAGGCTTCAGGTTTTAATCTTGGCGGCGGCATGGAAGTTTGTTAGTGATTTGGAATCCCTTTAAGCTGTAGGTCCCTGGTCTAATTTGCTTAAAGTGTACACAGCATGACCGTAGAGCGACAAGCCAAACTGAAAAGGGTAGAGTAAATCGTGTTAATTGAAAAATTCAAGGTTGTGACTAATAACATATGGCCTAACCTTAAATAATTTGGAGAAGAAATGTTTTTTTTAAATTTATTAATATGTTATATATTTAATAATTTGAAATTTTTTTTTCTTCAATAAACAACACCTTTCATTCTCTAAAATAAAACTTTCATTTCGCAAACCATAAAAGTTCTTAAAATGTTTCAAATTCTGTTACCGATATTCTTTAAGTAGAAATATAACATTTTTATAATATATAATAAAACATTACATATTTAATAAAAAAATTTTATATTTTTTTCTTTTTAAAAATGTTTTAGAAATTTCACCGTTAACTCTCTAAAAACTTTCATTTTCAAAAAACATAAAAATTCTTAAAATATTTCAACTTCTATTACAAAACTCTCTCAAAACGTGAGATCAAATACTAAAGTAGAATTGAAAAAAAAAAAAAAAAAAAAAAGGCCTTTCTCATTTTTTTAGTTAGAAAACTCGCAATGCACAATTGATTGGTGGCTCTCTTTTTCAGTACGCGGGGCACGTACGCAGAAACGGGAAGTTTGAAAGGAAGCCGGCTATTCCATTTTTACGCATGTTTAGGTTCGGCGACCATCATTTACTTTTCTCTGATTCGCCCAATAAACTGGGAATTAAGGGATAACTGTCACATCCATCTGGAAATAAATGATGATGTTTATACGTCAAAATAAGTATGGCCTTACAATGGTAAATTTATATTTAGGTACGGATCATTTGAATTCTTGATATTTATAAAACGTTCTGTTTAAAAAGGAAATGGGTAAAATTTCTTAATTGCTCGTAAATTTTTATGTGTCTTTAGAAAAACATGACACTCGTAAAGTATCAATTTAATTATATTAGATTTTATGGTATTTTTGAAATATATATATATATATATTGTTGTTGTTCTTATGCAGCTGACAATAGAGAGACAGTTAATCTTGATGCCATAAGCAAGGGCTATCACTCATTTAGCATTACCCTGGGGGCACGTGTAGCTTGAAGATAGGCTACTTACGCGAGTAACACTACCCCCATAACTCTCTATGATCTTATTAGACCGGAACTTACGGTTTAAAGGGGATTCCGAACCCTACAAACATCCGTGGCACCGCCGGAACTCTAACGGGAAACCTGTGGTAGCGAACGCCAGCCACTGGCCATTCAGGCCCCTAGTATATGAGTATATATATGTAGTATACTTTTGTAAAATTAGTATAATTTATATATAAACAAATCAGGGCCTGTTGGCTGAGAGAACAGCTGTCAGAAACACATGTTGCGAGTTTGATTCAATGTGGCGACATGGATGTCTTTTAGTGATTCGAATCCATTTTAAGTCGTAGGTCGCAGTTAATATGAATGCAGATCGGTTCCAAAGGCTTACGTTTTGAATCCTGGCGGTGAAAAGGATGCCTGTTTCTGGTTCCGAATCCGCGTTAAATTGTACATCCCTGTCTAATTAGCCTAAAGTGTAGGCAGTATGATCGTAGAGCAACAAAGCGAACCAAACTGTAAAGTGTAGAGTAAATCTGGTTAATTGAAAATTCCAGGTTTGGGCTAATAATAAATGGCAAAAACTTAAATTCAATTTAAGAAGAAATATAACGTATTTTTTTTAAATATTTAACAATGCATTACATAATTTTATTTATTTTTAAAAAATTTAAACAAATTTTACTGTCAACTCTAAAAAAACTTTCATTTCGCAAAACATAAAAGTTCTTAAAATATTTCAACTTCTATTACCAAACTCTCTGGAAAACGTGAGATCAAATACTAAAGTAGGAATAAAAAGAAAAAAAAACATTTCCCGTTTTCAGTTAGAAAACTCGCAAAGCACAATTGATTGGTGGTTCTCTTTTTTTTTCAATACGCAGGGCACGTACGCAGAAACAGGGAAGTTTGAAAAGAAGCGGGCTATTCCATTTTTACGCATATTTAGGTTCGGCTACCATCATTTACTTTTCTCTGATTCGCCCAATAAACTGTGAATTAAGGGATAAAAGTCACATCCATCTGAAATAAATGATGATGTTTATACGTCAAAATAAGCATGGCCTCACAATGATACATTTAGATTTAGCTACGGATCATTTAAATTCGGGGTATTTATAAAGCGTTCTGTCTGAAAGGGAGATGGGTAAAAATTCGTAATTGCTCGTAAATTTGTATGTGTCTTTATAAAAAACATGATAGTCGTAAAGTATAAATTTAATCATATATGATTTTATGGTATTCTGGAAGAATTTAAAAAGGATTTTCAATAAACTGGAAATTAAGGGATAAAAGTCACATCCATCTTTAAATAAATGATGATGTTTATACGTCAAAATAAGCATGGCCTCACAATGATAAATTTGTATTTAAGTACGGATCATTTAAATTCGGATATTTATAAAGCGTTCTGTCTGAATGGGAGATGGGTAAAAATTCGTAATTGCTCATAAATTTGTATGTGTCTTTATAAAAAACATGATGGTCGTAAAGTATAAATTTAATCATATATGATTTTATGGTATTCTGGAAGAATTTAAAAAGATGGAAAGCTATGATATGCTTAAAATTGTACTCGGAGAAAAATATATATATATATATTGTTGCTATATGTATATATATATAGCTTTAATGTAATGTTTAGGCACTATCATTTTATATTCTCATTGTGCCTTTTACATTGCGTTAGTGGGCCTGGTGGCTGACAGATTAGCTGGGACTAGATTCCACAGGTTTCGTGTATGATTCCCGGTTGTGAAATGGATGATTATAGTGGTTCTGAATCCTCTTTAAACCGTAGATAATTGTCTAAACTAGCCATCTACTCTTTTCTTTTTGAAAGCTGTAGCTTTAACAATATCTACACCGGATTCAAATCTAGACCTTCTGCAAGCCAGCCTTGTACTTTGGCACATGACCACAAATCTAGCTGCTGAAACACTTGTTGTTGCTCCATATCCAACTTGGCAGACATCTAGACCAAGTCCACGGAACAGTATTGGCTGATGGTTAAAGGGAAAGGAGCTGCTCCTGTTGGCATGGATCACTCGTTGGTAGAAGTCTGTGTTATTTCCGTCTACAGTCAGACACTAGGATCTACAGTTTAAAGCGGATTGCGAACCACTGCAATAATCCCTATCACTGCCGGTGATTCGAACCGACTCATGGCACACAAAGCTAGTCACTCGTCCATTCATGCCCAAACACTTGTCTAGCATCACTTTATAGGAGCACAATTTGAACGATTAACAGTCTTGATACAGCTTTTTGTATCATCAAAATATTATTGTAGGAAAAACATTTTTTTTTTAATCAAGTATCTGATATTTATATTGAATTTTACAAAAATTAATTCAAATTAAAAAAGGTTTCCTACATATCCAAACAATGCGGCCTGACGACCAATTATTTAACGCACTGGCCTTTGGTACTACAGGCTTCAGTCTGCAATCTTGGTGGTGGCATGGAAATCACCTTTAAACTGTATGACCCGATTTAATTGGCACAAAGTATGCAAAAAATGACCATAGAGCAACAAACTAAACCAAACTACATCTCGAAACAATATTTTAATAAATAACGTCAATTCAAAAGAACGTAATACACAATTTTTATTATCCTGTATTTCACAATGTTAGGATAATTTATAATATATATTATAAAACTTATACAATATAGATTACACCTGATAAAACTTTTGATAAGAGTAAAGAGTTTGATAAGGCCTTGCATAATACCACAAGAAAATTTATAAACTACTATATCAAATACGTTATAAACACAAAATTGTTCTTTTCAAGAATACTTATTCGATATTTAATCAGTAATTTACAAAAAGTGATCTAAATAAAAGAACCGCCGGGACTCGAACCCGCAACATATGGCACAGAAGGACAGAGCATTAGTCATTCGGCCATCAATAATATTCAAACAATTTGAGTCTAAAATAGCTCGAACAATTTGAGGCTAAAATAGTCAAACAATTTCAGCATAAAACGATTAAACAATTTAACACTAAAACAATTTAAATAATTTGAGGTTAAAACAATTCAACAATTCGAGTCTAAAACAATTTACTCCATTTAAAACAAAAATATTTTTGTATTAAAGAACAAAAATAATTTGATATTTAAAAAAAGAAGACAAACATTTGTATTCAGTAATAAGATATTCTTAAAATTAAACATTGTTTAAGAAAATTAAGACAAACATTCATTCAACTATGACAACAAACATAACTTCAAACATTCATTATCATAGTGGATATTATAAAAATTCAACACTGTGTCTACTTTGCTTAAATGCAATGAAAATAATTTCTATAATAGTTATTATTTTAGAAGAAATCTAAACCATTATTACTCATGTTAATAATAGTGTTCTATTACAAGCACAAATCTTGAACACTTGTGTTAATGGTAATGATGAAAATCGATTTTAATTTTTAAATAATAATTTTTGTTATACTATCAATGAATTATTTTCAATAAACAAATCAAAAAAATATTTTTTTCATATAGTTTAACGTAAGTCGTTACGGTTCCTGGATTGCAAAATTCTATATTTATATTCAATAATATTTTCCCAAGCAATACTGGGAAATTCAAAGTAGGTTTCTGATTTGCATTTATATTTGTTTATCCTAAAACATTTATAGAATTATATAACTACTAAAAATTCAATTATTTTAAAGAAATTTATATATGTACATTTATATATTGCTTTAAATGCTTAAAAACAAAAAAAATTAAAAAAAAAAAAAAAGAACTGTTATACTTTGCATTTTATTGCACAAGTTCGTGCAGTTTATTTACTAACTTAATTCCAACAAAATCATAGCGCATACCTTACATACTCCCTATGGTTTAAGAAGTTGGTATTCAGTTTTGGAGCATTAAAATGTACCGGTACATGCAAAACGATGTAAATGATGTTTTATTCATAAAGCAAGAGAGGGAATAAAAAATATATATTCTGTTGTCTTTTTTGGTAATTTTTTTTTTTTCCTTACTTTTCTTAAACTTCGATCAAATTAAAAAGTTACCGGTAAAGACATTTTTTTTTCTTTTTTTTTTACATTTCTTGTAAAGAAAATGAAAGATTACTCAAGATGCAGCAATAAGGCACACGGCAGAAAAAAAAACAAGGAAGAAATTTCAAACACTGGGTTATTCAAATGAAGGCGGGGAAATATGCAGAATGAGAATAGTTTCCGTTTTTGTAAAATGAACAGAAGTTTGAGGATGTAGTTTGGGGAAGATAAATCTTTTTCTAAACGAATTAATGTGCACATGTGAAATAATTTTCTGTTAATTTTATTTTATTTATAAACTTAGTTTTTCTTAAACATATCTTACTAACTATCATTAAAGAATGAATGAAATGATATGCCCAGCATGTATATACAATTATGTTAGTTAAATGTTTTAGTTTAGGATAGTAAAATAAACATATTTTTAATAGATTTTTGAAATTTAGTCGTAAAACTGAACTTATTCAGTTCAACTTATTCAGTTCACTTGAACTTATTCAGAGTATCAGCTGTACAATACTATAATGTTATATTAGCATTTATAATATTCTGTTTTATACAATAGAATATTTGTGGCCTGAATGACCGAGTGGCTAGTGCTCTGGCACTCGGTACCACAGGTGTCGGGTTCAAGTCCTGATGTTGTCATGGATGGTTTGTATTGGTTCGGAATGCCCTTTAAACCGTAGGTCCAGGTCTAACATGATCGTAGAGCGTCGTGGGAAGTAGTGTTCTCTCCACGTCCGTAGCTTAAGCCAGAGGTCTCCAAACTACAGCCCGCGGGCCAAAATACCCGCCAGTGTCATCAATACGGCCCGCGTTAGCGAATAGCTTATTGTTGCTGTAATAAGTTGGATAAAAAAAAAACACACAATGATAATAACTCGGTTTTATTGACTTGCTAGGTAAAGCTGAATGACAAGCATAATACGCAGAAAATTTAATTTAAGCATAACAACTAACAAATAATTGAAATGAATCCCACCAACATTATAAACTAGTGAACATCCCGACGTTATCCTCGGTAGTTATGTTGGGTTAAAGAGTATCTCATATGTATGTATGTCGATGTTTGGAATGTATATATCCTGAATCAAACATATGATTTTTATCCTGAAAATCCCTCAGGCACGGAAAAGCTAAATTAACGAGAGTGAAACCGCGGGGTATCCACTTGTAAAACATACTAATGAGATTTATGTAATTGTAATTTTTCACTGACAATAGTTTGCAGTTGTGGATCAATTTTATTTGTACCAATTATTAAAAGAGATTGTAGTAATTGAATCAGAGAATTTAGCAAGCGTATGCTCGCTCAGAGCGCGTACTCGGCGACTGGTCTAGAAATCATAGATATTGGCAGAAAAATTAAAACAATTTTGACCCTTGGTACTTACTGGAGTAAACAGTATGGCCCTAAAGCTGGAAAGTTTGGAGACCCCTGGCTTAAGGCATCCAAATCAACTGTCTAAGTGTTTGCCAGCTGTATTAGGCAAAAAGAATATTGTAAAATTCGGTTGAAAACTGAACTTGTTCAGTTGTATTTATTTCAGTTATGCAAAGCTATGATATTATATTATCACTTATAATATTTTGTCTTCCACACAATAGCCCAATTTACTGAATATTACATTTTATTTTTTCTGCTAATAAGTTTCAGACATTACTCAAACATGGCATGACAAAGAACTCGACCTTTAGAAAGATATATAGATAAATATGAAGGTAAACAGTCTGTAAAGCTGCTAATTTTGGTCACATTTTGAACCCGCTTATAATAGATTGAAAACCGAATGCCCTACCGATTGTTTTAACTCACATAAATGGAATGAAATTATTACTTTAAATTATTAATTGAAATGTTTTTCGTGGCATACAAAAGTGGAACACGATGCCCTCTTCTAACGATAGATACACACAAACATAAAACATGAACAATTTGAAATTATACAAGAAAAAAAATTGAAGCTAAGACATACATACAATTTGTGACTGAAACAATTCACAATTTGAAGTTAAAACAATTTAAGCTATTTGAAACTTAAGAACAAGAAATAATTTCATATTAAAGAGAACGAAGATGAACATTCCTATTCAGTAAAAATTTCTTCTTAAACTTATCAATCGTTTTAAAAAAAACTTACAAAAATATTCCTCAAACAATACGATTACTGATGAGATATTTTACAAAATTCACCACTGAGTCTACTCATTTTATTATTCACAATGAAACTATTTTGTTTAATAGTTATTTTTTAGAAGAAATCGAACCATTATTAATCTCATGCAAATAATAGTGTTCTATCACAGGCACAAGTCTTGAACACTAACGAAATATTATTGGTATTATAATGCGATGAAAATAGATTTCAATTTTTAAATAATATTTTTGTTATACTATTAATAAATTATTTTTAATGAACTACTAAAAAAAAATTTTTTTTACACCTACTTTAACATAACTCGTTACTGTTCACTGTATTGCAAAATTATATATTTATATGCGATAACAGTTTTACAAGCAATACTAGGAAACTCAAAGTAGGTTTTTGATTTGCATTTATATTTGTTGATCTAAAACATTTATAGAATTATATAACTACTAAAGAATTCAATTACTTTAAAGAAATTTATATATATTTATATATTGCTTTAAATGCTTACAAAACGAAAATTAAAGAAAAATAAATGTTATAATTTACATTTTATTGCACCAGTTCGTGCAGTTTATTTACTAATTAATTCCAACAAAATCATAGCGAATATCTTGCCTACTCCCTTTGGTATAAGAAGTCGGTGTTCAGTGTTTGAGCATTAAAATCTACCGGTTCATGCAAAACGATGCAAATGATGTTTTATTCATAAAGTAAAAAAGGTGAATAAAAAATATATTTTTTTCCCTGGTCTTTTTTTGGTACATTTTTTTCCTTTCTTTGTTTTCAACTTCAATCAAACTAAAAGTTACCGGTAAAGACAGTTTTTTTTAATATTTTTTTTTTTACATTTCTTGTAAAGAAAAATGAATGGTTACTCAAGATACAGCAATAAGGCACACGGAAAAAAATAAGGAAGAAATTGCAAACGCTGGGTTATTCAAATGAAGACTGGGAAATATGTAAAATGGGAATAGTTTCCTTTTTTGGTAAGATGAACAGAAGTTTGAGGATGTTGTTTGGGGAAGATAAATCCTTACTAAACGAATTAATTGGCATGAGTGAATAGAATTTATTTTATTTTATGTACTTAGAGTTTCTTAAACATACCTTACTACTTATCATTAATGGACAAATGAAATGATATAAGTACTATGTCATATAGATAATCATGTTAGTCAAATATTTAATTTTATAGTAGGATAAACAAATATATTTTCTAAAATGTAGTTGAAAACTGAAATAAAGAAAATATATTTGTTTTACTCCGATATTTAGTTATAAATTGAAGTTATTCTGTTATATTTTTATCAGTTATGCAATAGTATAATATTTTACCACTTATACTATTTTGTTTTCATATAATAGCATAATTTACTAAATATTACAACATTTTTTTTTGTGATAACAAGTAAATTTTATACATTACATAAAAATGTCGTGGCAAAAGAACTCAACTTTTAGAAAATTTTACTGACAATTTTATATTAAATAAGTCTGTAAACTGATAATTTCGATTAGGTTTGAACCCGCGTACACTACATTGAAAACCCAACACACTACGGACTGTTTTAACCTACATAAATGAAAGAATATTATTACTTGCATTGATTAATTGAAATGATATTCATGCCATACAAAGATGAACACGAAGAGCTATCATAACCATAGATAGACACACTTGTTTGTGTATCAAGCATTGAATCATCTATTTGTAATCTGATGAATAATGAATTTGTAAGTGAATGCCGCCCATAATTGAATGTCAGGAATCTATTTAACTTTATTAATATATCTAAAGTATTTAAGATACCAATCCTTGGAGGTGACGGAAGAAAGAAAAGAAAAGCACACGTCCAAGAGCTGCTAAGGTTGTAAGACGTCTGCAGTACGAAATTAGAGCGAATGAAGGTAAAAAAAAAAAAACATTTAAAATTTTTTGATTAATATCTTGCCGAGTCCGGGAAAAAAGAATAGGTAAAATTTCATGAACAAAACTTTTAAAGTAGCGATGAATTATAGAAAAGTTCGAAGTAGTTGTTAATAGACGTTAGATTCATAGAGTTCAGTATAATTAAATTAAAAGACATCAGTGTAAAAAGATGAACCTGTTAATTTTAGGGCGGAAATTTTTACTATATATACATGCAACACACACACATATATCTATATATCTTAAAATATCCGGCCTAAAATAAATAGGATTCAATATATATATATATATATATACACTCAAGAGTCAAAACATTGTGACCACCCTTACATTTTGCAATGAACTCGCCTGGATGACGTAGAAGGCCCGTGATCAGGTGGAAGTGGTATTTAACTGGTATTAAGTGGTGGTATTAATCGATGCCAAGGCGGGTTGAAGCTGTGTTGGCGCCAAAGGTGGGCCAACTCGTTATTGACAGGTGTTCATAATGTTTTGGCTCTTGAGTGTATATATATATAAATACAATATAAAATATGGACCTATTTATATTTACATAGATATATCAACTTTGAGATGTGGTAGAGCTTACTAGATACAATTATTTTGTATAGAAATATAGGGTCAGATGTAAGCGTTGAGGAACGTGTACACTTTCGAACATATTTTTCCCAACAGCCAAGAACAATGGCCCGACTGATCGCATTTACGTGACGGGTTTCAAGTCCTCTGACTGGCATGCTTTGCCCACTTTGTGCTTTCCCACTTTACCACTTTGTGCTTTCCACTGCGTTTACATTTACGATATTATTGGACACGAAATTGATTGGACCTCGACTACACATTGCAACTGAAAAATGGTTTTTCCTCATTTTTGAACTCAAAATACTTGACATCTTTGGAACTGTTCAGCTGGCAACCACTCCTTTCGACTCTATCAAACATTACTGTTAGCCATACTTGAAAATAAGGGACGCAATTTCGAATATTGATTATTGACATTGAAGAATAAAAATACAGTTTTTAATTATATCCGTAAATATAAAATATGTTTTTTCCTCCAGATTTTTGATTTGTACCTCAAAGAATCTCTTCTGAAAAAAAATATATAAAAACCTATATGTTTTATTAAGCTGAAAACTGCCCTTCAAAGTTTTCCCATGATCGTTGAATCACTATGTATATGCAACATAATTTTAGAACGAGTCATGCCTCAGTGGTAACGAGCACACCTGGTGAGTATTAGGGCTGAGTTTCAATCCGCCGACGACATTGCTGTTACAAAACCAAGGTTGATTGGGTTTGCCGCGCTATGGTCATCAGATGCACACGAGTGTTAAACAGATTGGTACCTACAAAATCCTGTGACACCGCCAATACTCGAACCTGAAATATGTGGTACCGGGCTCCAGAACACTAGGAACCCAGGCCATTAGGCCGCTACAAAAACGAGGAGATTTAATGCGCTTATGATGTTCATAAATTTGTGCAGTTAAACAAACTAACTGTTGGGAGTTGTCCAGGTTTTCTTCACTACGTTAGGCAAATGTGGAGTAGTTCCCTCGAAAAGTCCTCCTGGAAAGCTACTTATCTCTTTTTTGACTCGGAATCAATTTAGACGCCTACCTACCGGTGCTCCATCACAACAGTAACTGTAGCTTTTATCCATAGATGAGTAGAGTATTCATGGGGTGTTCGCCACGCACTGCAGGACACTGAGGATCAGTCACAACAAAAACATAACTTTAACATATTATTCAGCGTATTACATCTGCAAACAAACTCACCAAAAATCTATTTAAAACGTGGTAATTCTTACAGAATCTCAAATTGATATTTTACGAGTTACCAATTTTATTAATCTGCATTCTTTAATTAGTCGAACTAATTTTATTCCTCCATTGAATGCAGACTGTGAACCAGCAAAGGAAACTCAGTGGTTATCGATAAGGCTCGCATTTTCCCCGGGGTTTTCAGGACCCCGTCGAGAGTTCCCTTTCGGACGAGTGGAGTGAAGTTCCCTTAATCAAGTGAGGGGGTGGAAGGGTTGGAGCAGACCAACTGATTAATTATCCCTTCCCCAGCTCTGACATAATCCCTTTGAAACTCTTTTGCGGTATTACGGGAGAGCTGCAGGGAGCCGCTTCAATCTCGTCAAAGAATTTCCCTGAATTGGATATGCTTTTCCGAAGCGTTTTGAATTGGGTGTTAGCAGATTATGCATTATCTTCATTCTTGGTGGACAAAAACTAAATTTTGTCAATTTAAATAAATATAATACATGGAATAGAAATTGGTTGAAAAACGTTTTTATTTAGAGCAATAGTTGTATTCTTGAAAAGAACATTCTTGTGTTCACGGATTATTTTATATACTATTTTATTAATCTTTCTGTGGTATTATGCAAAGTTTTATCAATTCTTCACTCTAATCAAAGATTTTATCAAGGTATAAATTTGTTGCGTAAGTTTTATAGTATATATTATAAATTCTCCTGACATTGTGAAATAGAGGATCTTAAAATTGTGTATTAAATTATTTTATATTGACGTTATCTATCAAAATACTGTTTAGAGATTAATGTTAATCAAGTGCCTGGGGTTGAAGCAGACCAAACGATTAATTAACCCTTCCCTAACTCTCACTTAATCGTTTTGAATCTATTCTTGATATATTAACGTTTGGTTTGGATTGTCGCTCTACTGTCATATTGTGCACACGAGGGTTAAACAGACCGGTACCTACAATTTAAAGGAGATTCCGAACCAAGAGCAATCATCCATGCCACAGCCAGGATTCAAACCTGAGGCTTGTGGTACAATAGGCCAGAACGCTAGCCAATTAACCACTAGGTCGCATGAAGTATTATGGAGAGCTGTAGCCTTTCAATGGATTATGCATTATTGGATATTAGCAGATTATGAGTTATCTTTATTCTTATTGGTCAAAAACTAAATTTTATCCAATTAAAATGAAGAAAATATGATATTTTTTTAATTTTTTTATTCCAATGGCAGATTATGAACAGTTACAGCAATAAAGGAAAAAAAACATACAACAACAACAAAAATAATACAACAAATACAACGAAACATGCTGAAACAGAGTTCATTAATCTAGCAATAATGCCAAATTGCAGATCTTTTAGCCACTAAAAAGTGTTACCAGGTGCACCACAGGGAGGTAGACCTTCTGCGCACCCGTGGATTAAAGTAGTTTGTAGTGTGTTGGGGTTTCAATGTAGGGTACGCGGGTTAGCAGTTTACATATTTTCTTTTATTCTAATGCAGCCGACGTATACTTAGACAGTTGTCTTGGATACCTTAAGGCAAGCGCTGCACCGACGCTACTCACTTAACAGTACCCAGGAGGTGCGTATAGCTTGCAGACATACTGCGAACGCGGAGTAACAATACCTCCGCAACGCTCTACGATCATGCTACACTGGCACCTACGGTTAAAAGTGGATTTCGAACCACACCAAATATCCATTTCCCCGCCAGGACTCGAACCCGAAACCTGTGGTACCGAACTCCAGATCGCTAACCACTCGGTCATTCAGGCACCAACTTTTCTATTGTATAAAACAGAATATTATAAGTGCTAATATAACATCATTGTATTGCATACAATGATACTGATGCATTTATAACCGAACTGATGCATTTATAACCGAACTGATGCATTTATAACCGAACTACATTTATAACCGAACCGAACTGACTACTACACTGATGCATTTATAACCGAATAAGTTCGGTTTACAACTGAATTCTACAAATCTATTCGAAAATGTGTTTGTTTATCCTATTATATAATTATTTATCCTATTATACTATTATTTAATGATAGTTAGTAAAGTATTTTAAATAAAGTCAGTAATTAAAATAAAATAAATTTAACAGAAAAATTCTTTCATTTGTGCACATTAATTCGTTTAGAAAAGATTTATCTTTCCCAAACTACATCCTCAAACTTCTGTTCATCTTACCAAAAAAGGAAACTATTCCCATTCTACATATTTCCCCGCTTTTTCATTTGAATAACCCAGTGTTTGCAATTTCTTCCTTTTTTTTTTTTTTTTTTTTTCTGAGTGCCTTATTTCTGTATCTTGAGTTACCATTCATTTTTCTTTACAAGAAATATAAAACAAAATAAATAAAAGTAAAAATAAGAAAAATGTCTTTACCGGTAACTTTTAATTTGATTGAAGTTGAAGAGAAAGAAAGGAAAAAAATGTACCAAAAAAAGACCGGTGAATATATATTTTTATTCCCCTTTTGCTTTATGAATAAAACATCATTTGCATCGTTTTGCATGTACCGGTACATCTTAATGCTCCAAAACTGAACACCGTTTTTTTTTAACCAAAGGGAGTATGCAAGGTATTCACTATGATTTTGTAGGAATTAAGCTAGTAAATAAACTGCACGAACTTGTACAATAAAATGCAAAGTATAGCATTTCTTTTTTCGTTAATTTTCGTTTTGTAAGCATTTAAAGCAATATAAAAAAATATATATATAAATTTCTTTAAAATAATTCATTTCTTTAGTAGTTTTATAATTCTATAAATGTTTTAGGATAAACAAATATGAATGCAAATCAAAACCTACTTTGAATTTCCCAGTATTGCTTGGAAAAATATTATTGCATATAAATATAGAATTTTGCAATGCAGTGAACCGTAACGAACGTTAAACTATATGAAAGAAAATCTTTCTTTCTGAGTAATTTATTGAAAATAATTAATCAATAGTATTACAAAAAAATATTTAAAAATTAAAATCGATTTTCATTTCATTATCATACACAGAATACTTTTTTCATGTTCAAGATTTGTATCTGCAATAGAGCACTCTCGTTAGCATGAGAGTGATAATGGTTCGATTTCCTCTAAAAAAATGACTGGTATACAAAGTAGTTTCATTTTTGATTAATAAAAAAAGTTGTATCGTGGTTGAATTTGTATTAAATATCTAGCATCTCTAATCGATTTGCATGATGAATGTTTTTAGAATTTTTCTTAAACAATTTATAAATTTAAGAATAACTTATTACTGAATAGGAATGCTTGACTTAGTTCATTTAATAACAAATTGTTTTAGTTTTAAATGATTTAAACTGTTTAGCGTCAAATTGCGGACTTGTTTTTTTCTGAAATTGTTAGAATTGGTTTAGCTTCAAATTGTTTGAATGTTTTGACTTCAAATTGTTCCATTTATATTAGTCTGAAATAGTTTGAATTGTTAATTGTTAGAATATATATTATAAAGCCTGCGCAATAAAGTTTATACCTTGATAAAATCTTTGATCAGAATAAAGTGTTTGATAGGGGTTTGCTTAATACACGAAGATTAATAAAAGGAACAGGAACATTAATAAAATATTATATTAAACACATAGGAAGGAAAATACATATAGGAACACACAGGAAGATTAATAAAATATTATATTAAATTAACCTGTAAACACTAGAATGTTCTTTTCAAGAATATTTATTCGTTATTTATTAAGAATTTTACAACTAAATAAAAATTCCATTTCGTGTATTTTATTTATTTCACTTAATAAAATTTATTTTTTTTGTCTGATAAGAATGAAGAGAATGCATAATCTGCTAACACCCAATTCAAAACGTTCGGAAAGCATATCCAATTCCGGGAAATTCTTTGACGAGATTGAAGCGGCTCCCTGCAGCTCTCCCGTAATACCGCAAGAAGAGTTTCAAAGGGATTATGTCAGAGCTGGGGAAGGGATAATTAATCGGTTGGTCTACTCCACCCCTTCCACCCTCTCACTTGATTAAGGGAACTTCACTCCACTCGTCCGAAAGGGAACTCACGACGGGGTCCTGAAAACCCCGGGGAAAATTCGTGAGCCTTATCGATAACCACTGAGATTCCTGCGCTGGTTCACAGGCTGCATTCAACGGAGGAATAAAATTAGTTCGACTAATTAAAGAATGTAGATTAATAAAATTGGTAACTCGTAAAATATCAATTTGAGATTCTGTAAGAATTACCACGTTTTAAATAGGCTTTTGTTGAGAGATGTTTGTTTGCAGATGTAATACGCCGAAAAATCTGATAAAATTATATTGTGCATACAAAGTGATTCAACTATACTGGGAAAAATTTGAAGAATGGCGCAGCTTAATATTACATACATTTTCTGTATAGCAATGTATGATCGGAAGAAACGCGTTTAGGCACAAACACAAAAAAAAGAGACATGTACAAAGAACAAAAACACTATTTATAATATAACTGCAAACCAGCTTTTGTTCAATGTGTGTAAAAAATGCTCAAAGTTTCGTAATCTATGCTTACTAATAACAGTAAAACATGTAACAGACAGTAGTACTAAGTGCAGTATGTTATTAACAATATATAATACAACTTTTTTTCTAAACGTCGAGTTTTCTGTTATGACATCTTTAAGATATTCTGAAAACAACTTTTTGCACAATATTATATACAATAATCTATTTTAATATTTAGTAAACTATACTATTACATAAAACAAAATATTATAAGCGTTAAGTTCATAATGCATAATAATGCGTAACTGATATAAATATAACTGAATTAGTACAGTTTACAACTGAATTTCAGAAATATTTAACTAACTAAATAACAAACCTAAAATAGTCTAACACAATAGCTTATATGGCATATTATACAAATCAATTCATTAAGAATAGTGAGATATGTTTAAGAAATTTTAAATAAATAAAATAAAAAGAAAAAAAAAAACAGAAAAAATCATTCATTCGTGCACATTAATTCGTTTAGAAAAGATTTATCTTCCCCAAACTTCATCCTCAAACTTCTGTTCATCTTACGAAAAAGGAAACTATTCCCACTCTACATTTCCCCGCCTTCATTTGAATAACCCAGTGTTTGAAATTTTTTTTTCCTTATGTTTTTTCCGTGTGTCTTATTGCTGTATCTCGAGTAACCATTCATTTTTCTTTAAAAGAAATATAAAAAAATAAAAAATGTCTTTACCGGTAACTTTTAATTTGATTGAAGTTGAAGAGAAAGATAGGAAAAAAAGTACCAAAGAAGACCACGGAGTATATATTTTTATTCCCCCTTTTTGCTTTATGAATAAAACATCTTTTGCATCGTTTTGCATGTACCGGTACGTTTTAATGCTCAAAACTGAACACCGACTTTTTAAAACAAAGGGAGTATGTAAGTTATTCGGTATGATTTTTTTGGAATTATGTTAGTAAATAAACTGCACGAACTTGTGTAGTAAAATGTAAAGTATGACATTTCTTTTTTATTTAATTTTCGTTTTGTAAGTCAATAATTTTTGTTTCGTAAAACCAATATATAAATATATTTAAATTCCTTTAAAATAATTGAATAGTAGTTGTATAATTCTATAAATGTTTTAAACAGATATAAATGCAAATCAAAAACCCACTTTGAATTTTCAGTATTGCTTGGAAAAATATTGTTGCATATAAATATAGAATTTTGCATACAGAATAAATACAGAATACCTTTTTAGTGTTCAAGATTTGTGCCTGTAATTGAACACTGTCATTAGCATGAGAATAATAATGGTTCGATTTGTTTTAAAATTATAAATAGTATATAAAATAGTGTCATCTTGATTAATAAAAAGAGTAGACTGTGGTAAATTTCGTAAAATTGCTAGCATCACTAATCGTATTGCTTGAGGAATGTTGTTTGAAATTTTCCTGAAACGATTTATATATTTAAGATCAACTTATTAATGAATAGGAATGTTTGTCTTCCCCTCTTTAATATCAAACTATTATAGTTTTAAATTTTTTAATCTGTTGTAGCCTGGAATAATTAAACTTTCACAATCTGAAATAGTTTGTATGTTTTGACTTAAAAAGGTTTCATTTGTTTTTGCCTTAAATTGTATGAATGTTTTAACTTCAAATTGTTCCAATTGCTTTATCCTCAAATTGTTTGGATGCTTTGGTTTCTAATTGTCCCAATCGTTTTAGCCTCAATTTGTTGGAATCTTTAGCTTCAAATTGTTCGATAGATTTCAAATTCAAATTGTTTGATTGGTTTTAGTCTCAAAGATATCTGACTTCAACATATTTAATGGACTTATTCTAATGATGCTCGGCCATTTTATATTATGTCTAATCCTTAGAGCCCCGAAGTGCGGGACGGAATCCCATGAGTGGATGGATGGTGGGAGAAGGGCAGCTGCCGTTGTCATGGAGCACCCATATGTTGAAGTGTGATTTGGCTTCGTATCCCTGAAGAAGGGGTAAAGTGTCTTCCAGGAGGACTTTTAGGGGGTCTACGCCGCATTTGGATATCGTATGAGGGAAAACCCGGAAAATTCCCAACAGGTATCTCAACTCACGAGGCAAGATACTAAACATCCCAAACTCCATCGAGACTGCTTGCTCTTTGAAACAGTTTCTACAACAAAGCTGGCAGTGGATTAAACCTCAGCTCTGATGTTCACTAGAAGCGCACGTTGATACTGAGCCATGAGTCTGGGATTTGAACGATTTTATATATTTACATACGTATCTACGCAATAAAATATTATAATATTTAGTAAACCATGTTATTATATAAGACAAAATATTATAAATGATAACATACTATCATAGTATTGCGTAGCTGATATTAATATAACTAAATAAGTTCAGTTTACAACTGAATTACAGAAATATTTTAGAAAATATATAAAAAAAAAAATTATATTACATTCTAACATTTTTGACTAGCACAATTGTCTATATGACGTGCTATACATGTCATTTAATTAATGATAGACAGTAAAAAGTGTGTTTAAGGATTTTAAGGTATGTAAGGTTACATGTGGCACAATGTGCCAGAGCGCTAGTCACTCGCCATCAGGATCCAATTTATACAATAAAAATTTTGTAATATTTTGGGAACTATTTTATTATATTAACAGAATATTGTAAGTGCTAATATAATATTATAGTATTGCATAACTGACGTATTTATAACTGGATAAGTTCAATTAACAAATGAATTTCACAACTTTATTCGAAAATATGTATATACCTTTATCTTAAACTAAAATATTTGGCAATTGTCAATACATTGCCAATACATACTTGACATATCCTTTCATTAATAACACCTAGTAAGGTATGTTTAAGAAAAACTAAATAAATAAAATAAAATAAGACTAACAGTAAAATTATTTCACTTGTGAACATTAATCCGTTTAGAAAAGATTTATCTTCCCCAAACAACATCATCAAACTTCTGTCCATCTTACCAAAAAGGAAACATTCCTATTCTACATATTTCCCCGCCTTCATTTGAATAACCCAGTGTTTGCAATTTCTTCCTTATTTTTTTCCCCGTGTGCCTTATTGCTGTATCTCGAGTAACCAGTCATTTTTCTTTACAAGAAATGTAAAAAAAAAAAAAAATAAATAAAAAATGTCTTTACCGGTAACTTTTAATTTGATTGAAGTTGAAGAGAAAGAAAGGAAAAAATAGGTACCAAAAGAGACCAGGGAATATATATTTTCTATTCCCCCTTTCGCTTTATGAATAAAACATCATTTGCATCGCTTTACATGTACCGGTACATTTTAATGCTCCAAAACTGAACACCGACTTCTTAAACCAAAGGGAGTATGTAAGGTATTCGGTATGATTTTGTTGAAATTATGTTAGTTGATAAACTGCACGAACTTGTGCAATAAAATGCAAAGTATAACATTTTTTCTTTAATTTTCGTTTTGTAAGCATTTAAAGCAATATATAAATACAGATAAATTTCTTTAAAATAATTGAATTTTTAGTAGTTATATAATTCTATAAATGTTTTCGATAAACAAATATAAATGCAAATCAAAAACCTACTTTGAATTTCCCAGAATTGCTTGGAAAAATATTATTGCATGTAAATATAGATTTTGTGTTCTAGTGAACCATAACGAGAAAAAAAAAAAAAAAGTATTTTTTATATGTAGTTTATTGAAAGTAATTTTTCAATAGTATTATTAAAAATATAACTCAAAAATTAAAAATTAATTTTATCTGATTAGTATACATAGAATAAATTGTTAGGGTTTAAGATTTGTGCCTGTAATAGAACACTGTCATTAACATGAGATTAATAATGGTTCGATTTCATCTAAAAGTATAATTTCTATATTAAGTAGTTTCATTATGTTTAAAAAAAAAAGAGTAGACTCAGTGGTGAATTTAAAATAAAATCTAACATCACTAACCGTTTTACTTGATGAATGCTATTTTGGAATTTTTTTAAACGATTTATAAATTTAAGAATAGCTTATTACTGAATAGGAATGTTTGTTTTTGTTCTCTTTAATATAATATATTTTTTTTTTTTTAATATCAAATTGTTTTAGCTTTAAATTGTGTATACTGTTTTAGCTTCAAATTGTTGAATTGTTTTAGCCTCATATAGTTTGAATTGGTTTAGTCTCAAATTGTTTGAATGTTTTGTGTTAAATTTTCCAATTGCTTTAGACTCAAATTGTTCGGATGCTTTGGTTTTTAATTGTTCCAATGGTTTTAGCCTCAAATTGTTTGATTGGTTTTTTAGTCTCAAAGATAACTAACTTTAAAATGTTTTAATGGACCTATTCTAATAATGCTCGGCCATGTTGTGCTATGTCTAATCCTCAGTAACCTGTAGTGCGGGACGGAATCCCATGAGTGGGTGGACGGTGGGAGAGGTACAGCTGCTGTTGGGATAGAGTACATATGTAGAAGTGTGACTTGGTTCCGTATCACTGAAGAAGTAAGAAAGTGCCTTCCGGGAGGACTTTTAAGAGGGAACAACCCTGCATTTGGTTATCATGTGAGAGAAATCCCGAAAACTCCCAACCGGTAGACAGACTCACGGGCAAGATACTGAACATCCCAAATGCTTTCGAGTCTCCTCATTCTTTGCAACAGTTTCTACAACAAAGCTGGCAGCGGATTAAACCTCAGCTCTTTTTGCTTACTAGAAGCGTACGTTGATACTGAGCCAAGAATATCGGATTTGAATGATTTTATATATTTATATATGTATTATTATTTTGAAAAGATTATCTGAAAGTATATGCATGTTTGAAGTAACAATTTTCTGACAAATATGAGGGTTAGTACAATGGGTAGTACGTTGGGCTTTCAATGGTGTGAACAACGGCTCAAAATCTAATCGAAATTAGCAATTTATAGACATTTTAAAAATATACAAATCTAAAGCCAACATTTTCTTAACATTAGAGTTTTGCCATGTAATCTTTGGAGAAATTATGAATCTACTTGTTAGCACAAACAATAAAATGTTGTAATAATTTAGTAAACTATGTTATCATATTAAACAAAATATTATAAGTGATAAACAAAGTACAATAGTGTAGCATAACTAAAATAATTATGACTCATTAAGTTCAGTTTACGACTGAATTTCCCAAATCTACAAAAAAATATGTTTATTTTTCTATCCTAACTTCTAAAATATTTGACTACCATAATTATCTATACAGGCTAGACATATCATTTAATTAATGATAACTGGTAAGGTATGTAACTGATAACTGGTAAGGTATTTATACTGGTAGACTGGTAAGAAATTCTGAAAAATAAAATGAAATGAACAGGAAATTCCTTTAACATGTGCACATTAATTCGTTTTGAAAAGATTTATCTTTCCCAAACTACATCCTCCAACTTCTGTTCATCTTACTAAAAGGAAACTATTCCCATTCTACATATTTCCCCGCCTTCATTTGAATAACCCAGTGTTTGCAATTTCTTCCTTATTTTTTCCCCGTGTGCCTTATTGCTGTATCTCATTGGTAACCAGTCATTTTTCTTTACAAGAAATGTAAAAAAAAAAAAATAAAAAAATGTCTTTACCGGTAACTTTTAATTTGATTGAAGTTGCAGAGAAAGAAGGGAAAAATATGTACCAAAAAGAGACCAGGGAATATATATTTTCTATTCCCCCTTTCGCTTTATGAATAAAACATCATTTGCATCGCTTTACATGTACCGGTACATTTTAATGCTCCAAAACTGAACACCGACTTCTTAAACCAAAGGGAGTATGTAAGGTATTCGGTATGATTTTGTTGAAATTATGTTAGTTGATAAACTGCACGAACTTGTGCAATAAAATGCAAAGTATAACATTTTTTTTTTTCTTTAATTTTCGTTTTGTAAGCATTTAAAGCAATATATAAATACAGATAAATTTCTTTAAAATAATTGAATTTTTTAGTAGTTATATAATTCTATAAATGTTTTCGATAAACAAATATAAATGCAAATCAAAAACCTACTTTGAATTTCCCAGAATTGCTTGGAAAAATATTATTGCATGTAAATATAGAATTTTGTGTTCTAGTGAACCATAACGAGAAAAAAATGAAAAAGTATTTTTTATATGTAGTTTATTGAAAGTAATTTTTCAATAGTATTATTAAAAATATAACTCAAAAATTAAAATTAATTTTATCTGATTAGTATACATAGAATAAATTGTTAGGGTTTAAGATTTGTGCCTGTAATAGAACACTGTCATTAACATGAGATTAATAATGGTTCGATTTCATCTAAAAGTATAATTTCTATATTAAGTAGTTTCATTATGTTTAAAAAAAAGAGTAGACTCAGTGGTGAATTTAAAATAAAATCTAACATCACTAACCGTTTTACTTGATGAATGCTATTTTGGAATTTTTTAAACGATTTATAAATTTAAGAATAGCTTATTACTGAATAGGAATGTTTGTTTTGTTCTCTTTAATATAATATATTTTTTTTTTTTTTTAATATCAAATTGTTTTAGCTTTAAATTGTGTATACTGTTTTAGCTTCAAATTGTTGAATTGTTTTAGCCTCATATAGTTTGAATTGGTTTAGTCTCAAATTGTTTGAATGTTTTGTGTTAAATTTTTCCAATTGCTTTAGACTCAAATTGTTCGGATGCTTTGGTTTTTAATTGTTCCAATGGTTTTAGCCTCAAATTGTTTGATTGGTTTAGTCTCAAAGATAACTAACTTTAAAATGTTTAATGGACCTATTCTAATAATGCTCGGCCATGTTGTGCTATGTCTAATCCTCAGTAACCTGTAGTGCGGGACGGAATCCCATGAGTGGGTGGACGGTGGGAGAGGGTACAGCTGCTGTTGGGATAGAGTACCCATATGTAGAAGTGTGACTTGGTTCCGTATCACTGAAGAAGTAAGAAAGTGCCTTCCGGGAGGACATTTAAGAGGGAACAACCCTGCATTTGGTTATCATGTGAGAGAAATCCCTGAAAACTCCCAACCGGTAGACAGACTCACGAGGCAAGATACTGAACATCCCAAATGCTTTCGAGTCTCCTCATTCTTTGCAACAGTTTCTATAACAAAGCTGGCAGCGGATTAAACCTCAGCTCTTTTGCTTACTAGAAGCGTACGTTGATACTGAGCCAAGAATATCGGATTTGAATGATTTTATATATTTATATATGTATTATTATTTTTGAAAAGATTATCTGAAAGTATATGCATGTTTGAAGTAACAATTTTTCTGACAAATATGAGGGTTAGTACAATGGGTAGTACGTTGGGCTTTCAATGGTGTGAACAACGGCTCAAAAATCTAATCGAAATTAGCAATTTATAGACATTTTAAAAATATACAAATCTAAAGCCAACATTTTCTTAACATTAGAGTTTTGCCATGTAATCTTTGGAGAAATTATGAATCTACTTGTTAGCACAAACAATAAAATGTTGTAATAATTTAGTAAACTATGTTATCATATTAAACAAAATATTATAAGTGATAAACAAAGTACAATAGTGTAGCATAACTAAAATAATTATGACTCATTAAGTTCAGTTTACGACTGAATTTCCCAAATCTACAAAAAAATATGTTTATTTTTCTATCTAAAACTAAAATATTTGACTACCATAATTATCTAAACAGGCTAGACATATCATTTAATTAATGATAACTGGTAAGTATGTAATGATAACTTAAGATTTATATTAGACTGAAAAATGAAAAAAATAAAATGAAACAGGAAATTCCTTTAACATGTGCACATTAATTCGTTTTGAAAAAGATTTATCTTTCCCAAACTACATCCTCCAACTTCTGTTCATCTTACCAAAAAAGGAAACTATTCCCATTCCACATATTGCCCCGCCTTCATTTGAATAACCCAGAGTTTGCAATTTCTTCCTTAGTTTTTTTTCCGTGTGCCTTATTGCTGTATCTCGTGTAACCATTCATTTTGCAAAAAACATAAAAAAATATATATAACAAAAAAAAGTTCTTTACCGGTAATATTTAATTTGATTGAAGTTGAAGAGAAAGAAAGGGGAAAAAATGTACCAAAAAGACCAGAGAATATGTATGTTTTATTCTCTCTTTTGCTTTATGAATAAAACATCATTTGCATCGTTTTGCATGTACCGGTGCGTTTTAATGCTCAAAAACTGAAAACCGACTTCTTATACCAAAGGGAGTATGCAAGATATTCGCTATGATTTTTTTTTGGAATTAAGTTAGTAAATAAACTGCATGAATTTGTGCAATAAAATGCCAAAGTATATCACTATTTTTTCTTTAATTTTCGTTTTGTAAGCATTGAAATCAATACATAAATATAAATAATTTTTTTAAAAATAATTGAATTCTTTAGTAGTTATATAATTCTATAAATGTTTTAGATAAACAAATATAAATGCAAATCAAAACCTACTTTGAATTTCCTAGTATTGCTTCGAGAAATATTATTGCATATAAATATAGAATTTTGCAATGCAGTGAACCGTAACGAGTTATGCTAAACTATATGTAAAAACTATTTTCTCTAAGTAGAAGTTTATTGAAAGTAATTTGTCAATAGTATTACAAAAATATTATTTAAAATTAAAAAAGAATTTCATGACATTATCATACACAGAATGCGTTTGCCGTTTTCAAGACTTGTGGTCGTAATAGAGCACACTTATCAACATGAGACTGATAATTGTTCGATTTTATCTGAAATTATAACTAACATATAAAGTAGCTTCCCATAGAACATTTAAAATAACAAATTCAAGTTATAATTTCCTTCTATTTTATGCGATTTAAAATAGTCGGTAGCGCGTTATGTTTTCAATATACGGAAGGCTGGTTTGAAACCTATTGAAATTTAGCAGATATTAGGATTTTGACTTACAAAATTATAGGCAAAAGTTTCTTTGAGTCGAGTTCTTTGTCATGGCATTTTTAATAATGTCCGAAACCTATTCGTTAACACAACAATAAAATGTTGTAACATTTAGTAAATTATGGTATTATATAAAAAAAAATAGTATAAAATATAATATAATATTATAGTTTTGCATAACTGATATAAAATAACTGAATAAATTAAGTTTACAACTGAATTTCAGAAATATTTTAGAAAAATAGTATTGTTTTTTTCTATTGTAAACTAAAATATTTGACTAGCACAATTTCATTGATGATAGTAAGGTATGTTTAAGAATTCTAAGTAAATGAAATAAAATAAAATGAACAGAAAAATTATTTCACTTGTGCACATTAATTCGTTTAGAAAAGATTTATCTTCGCCAAACTACATCCTCAAACTTCTGTTCATATTAACAAAAAAAAAAAGGAAACTATTCCCATTCCATATATTTCAACGCCTTCATTTGAATAACCCAGTGTTTGCAAATTTTTACTTTTTTTTTCTGCCGTGTGTGCCTTATTGCTGTATCTTGAGTAACCATTCATTTTTCTTAACAAGAAATGTAACAAAATAATATATAAAAGAATATTTTAAAAAAATGTCTTTACCGGTAACTTTTAATTTGATTGAAGTTGTAGAGAAAGAAAAATGTACCAAAAAAGACCAGGACATATATATATTTATTCCCCCTTTTGCGTTATGAATAAAACATCATTTGCATCGTTTTTCATGTACCAGTACATTTTAATGCTCCAAAACTGAACACCGATTTTTTAACCATAGGGAGTTGTAAGCTATTCACTACATTTTGTTGAAATTAAATTAGTAAATAAACTGCACGAACTTATGCAATAAAATGCAAAGTATAACATTTCTTTTTTTGTTTAATTTTTTGTTTTGTAAGAATTTAAAGCGATATATAAATTTCTATAAAATCTATAAAATAATTGAATTCCTTAGTATTTATATAATTTTATAAAGGTTTTAGATAAACAAATATAAATGCAAATCACAAACTTACTTTGAATTTTCCCAGTATTGCTTGGAAAAATATTGCATATAAATATAGAATTTTGCAATATAGTTACCGTAACGAGTTATATTACACTATATCAAAGAAAATATTTTTTCAGAGTAGTTTATTGAAAATAATTTATCAATAGCATAAACAAAAAAATTTATTTAAAAATTAAAATCGATTTACATGGCATTATCATACACATAATACTTTTTTAGTGTTCAAGATTTGTGTCTGTACTACAGAACACTCTCGTTCACGTGAGAGTGATAATGCTTAGATTTCATGTAAAAGTATAACAAATATATAAAGTAGTTTCATCGGGTTTAAAAATCGGGTAGACTCGGTGGTGAAATTTCTATATCTAGCTTCACTAATCGAATTGCTTGATGAATGTTGTTTGGAATATATCTTAAACAATTTCATATTTAATAATAACTTATTAATGTTTGTTTTAGTTATTTTTAATATCAAATTATTTTTGGTCTTCAATATCAAATTGTATTTGTTTAAATTGGTTTAAAAGTTTAGCCTCAAATTGTTGAATTGTTTTGTCTCAAATTCCTGCAGTGCTTTGGCTTTAAATTGTTCCAATTGTTTTAGTCTCAAATTGTTTGAATATTTTTGCCTTTAAATTTTTCCATTTGTTTCAGCCCCAAATTGTTTAAATTATTTGGCTTCAAATTGTTTCAATTGCTTTTTAGCTTGAAATTGTTTGAATGCTTTGGCTTCAAATTGTTAGATCTATTTGATTTAAATTGTTTGGTTTGTTTTAACCTCAATTTTGTTTTACCTTCAAAATGTTTAATGGACTTTTGTAATTATGCTCGACCTTCGTGTTTAATCCTCAGCTTTCTGCAGTGCGTGTCGCGCATACCATGACTTGTCAGTTTACTCATGGATGATGGTTTAGTTTAGTTTGTCACTCTACGGCCCTTTTTTGCACAGTTTAGGCTAATTATTAACCGGGACCTATAATCTAACGGGTTCCGAATTATTCACACACACCCATGCAACAGCATTCGAGCTGTAACTTCTGGCACCAAAGGCCAGAGCGCAATGCAATTCATCATTGGACCGCTGGTGGGAAAGGTGGCAGTGTGTTGTTGATGGAATACTCACAGGTAGAAGGCTGATCATAAAGCAGATGATAAAGCAGGGCAGTACCTTCGGGGAGGACGTTTTGGGGGACTACCACGCACTTGTGTATAATACGGAGAAATCCGGAAAACTTCCACTGGGGAGTTTTCCCACCTAGGCAATATGCCGAACAGCGTAAACATCATCGAATTTACTCGTTTTTTGAAACAGTGTCTACGGCAAAGTCGACAGTGGATTGAACTTTACCGGTACTGCTCAACAACGCCGCATGTTGCTACTGAGCCACGAGTCGGGTTGCTTGACCTTTTTATTGTATTTAGAAAATCACTGAATAATATCTTTTAATTCAACTGATTCAATTTACTACTCGTATAATACACATGCAGCATATTTAAAGTAATTAAAAATAGTATTAGAAATTTTGCGGCTGTAGAAATGCCCAAGTAAGGAGAGAACAGATTGCTTTCTTGAACTCTTTTTAAGTATAATCCTTACCCGCCTTTGAAATTTTTAAGTTTTTGTTAGATTTTATATAAATATTTAATTTTATATTATGCGTTTTTTATTTTTAGTAACTCAAGGAAACATTATGCTAATTTTCCAAATTTCATTAAACTATTTAAAAATTTTTAAAAATGATTTACAATTCTCGATTTCTACAACGCTGTTGGGAAAACATACACATTTGATAATAAATTTAACATTTAATTCACAAAAAATTAGAAATAAGTAAAATTTTGCGGCACACAGTTAACGATTACGAAAAAAATGTTTTAAAATTTAGAAATGTAAATTGATCAGTATATTTAAATTCATGTAGTATTTTGATCTGGTTTCTTACTTTCACACTATTTTACAAAAGTGGCCTTCCAATTCGATGCATACTTTCAGTTTCTCAAGAATTGTGTGGATACTATTGTGCACAAAAATAAGACCAATAACTTTTTTTTTTTCAAAATCTTTTATTTATTCTTACAAATTTATTTTATCGCTTTCAAAGTAATCACCTCCGGACACAATGCACTTATGTCAACTTCTTTTTCCAGTCCTCAATGCATGCTAAAAGTAATCGGCAAGGATGGCTTTTAAAGCGTGCGACAATTCATGTTGAATATCTTCAATCTACTCAAAACGGTGTCTCCGGAGTGGTCTTTTGAGTTTAGTTAATAGCCAGAAGTCGCACGGTGTGAATACTGTGGTTGTGGAAGGATATGGGTTTCATTTTTGACGACAACGTCACGAAGAATCAATGCAGTGGGAGCTGGAGCATTCAGTATTTTCGGTACCAATCAAGATTTGACGCGTTCGAGGCCCAAAACTTCTTTAAAATGGAATTTTGAAATTTCAACATCCTCAGGAAGGTCTCTAATTGTAAATCGACTGTTCGCAATCCCAAAATCTATAATATTTTGAACGTGAGCTTCGTCGAACTAGGTTGATGGTCGGTATTTTGAGTATAGGGAATACCCAGAAATCTCACTGAGTGAATACGGTGGTTTCTCGAACGAGAACCACCGAATGTTCCACCGAAATCGAGGTTTTATTTTTGGCGAAGAAGTCACGAAGAATCAATGCAGTGTGAGCTGGCGTATTCAGTGTTTTCGGTACCAATTAAGATTTGATGCGTTTGAGGCACAAAATAGAATTGATCGAAAGTTTTGAAATTCCAACATCATCAGCAAGGACATCATTAATTTTTTGGATGTGAGCTTCGTCGGTTGAGGTTGATGGTCGACCAGGAGAGCTCTTCGTCTTCAACGCGTTCTTTGCCTTCTTTGAACTGTTTATACCACTTCTAAACATTTTTTTCCGATATAGGAATGCTCCTCGATTGCCTTCTGCAACAATCTATACGATCATGCAAACAAAATTTAATGCATGTTCTTTACTCAATTAATTCAGTCATTTCAAAAGTCGCCGGAATCAGTTTTAGCATCTCACAAACCAAGCGTAACTCGAAAACTAATGAATATTTTAAAGTAAAATTTCACACAGATGTCAAGGACAGTGTCAACAACCAAAAAGGAAAAAGAAATTGAAATACCATATGCCCGGGAAATTTAAATTGAAAACTGGTCTTACTTTTGGAAACAGTAGTAATTATTTCCCTACTTTGTGAAAGTAATTATTGAAAAATTGAAACGAAAACTTATTATCATATTTAAATTCATGTAGGGTTTTTCTCAGGCTCCTTACTTTCACACAGTTTTACAAAAGTGGTTTCTCAATTTTGTGCACGAATTCCATTCTGAGTTAGAGTTGAGTATGAATATTGAACTAAAAACAGATTTCTCAGTTTTCAATACCGCAGCTGTTTTCCACTGTATGTCTAAGTTGGCATCGTCAATTTTTTAAGACAATTCTGCAAGTCAATCCTGACCAAATAGTTATTTATCGGCCAAGATCGACAAGTTTTAATTATTTCTGAAGAAATTCAGCGAAAATGGAAGAACTATGAATGCCAAGCATCCTAAAAGTTTTATTTATTTTTTATTTTATGCAATTGAGAAAAAATAATTTAAGTTGTCAATATTTAAAATTAAAAGGCTTTTTTTTTCTACTTTAGTTTAGAAGTTGATTAATTCCGTTTTGAAACGGTTATCCCTTCTTGCCGTTCGTGGCTCAGTGCCAAATAATTCGTTCTTGTCTCAATGCCAAAACTTCAAAGAATAAGAATCAGTGATCATTGTTTTGTTGAAAGTTGTCAATTCTTCGTTTCCAGGAAGTCATCAAAAAAAAAAAGTTGCATTTTTTTTTATCGTGAATTGAATAAAATGCTTAAATTGTGCATTTTTTTTTTTTGTGCCATATCTATGAAGTATATTTTCAGGAAAGCATAATACACAGAAATATATTATTTAATATAATTTTTTTAATTTTAAAATTTATTTAACTTCATTTTTAAAATTTAAAATTAATTTAATTTAATTTGTTTTAATTTTAGAATTTATTAATTTTTTTTTAATTTTAAAATTAATTTATTTTTATTTTTTTTTTTTTAAAATACATTTAATTTTATTTTCTTTAATAAAATATATCCATTTATTTTTTAATTTTTTTAATTTATTTAATTTAGTTAAAAATTTGTTTTGTAATTTTTTCGAGATTTCTAATTTTACATAATTTATATATATATTATAATTACCATTTTACACTAATATTTCTTTAATTAAAACTGTTTTTTATACAAATACTGAATTTAATAATTGTTTTTTTTTTTTGCATGTAGTTTAAGAGCAAAGATACATATCAAATTTATTTTGTAATTACTATTTATACAATATATTTTTATTTATAAAATTTGCGTTCAACAAAAAATTTATTTCTGATTAAAAGATTTGTTAAAATATTGATCAATTGGGTACTTAATTAAATTCAATGCACACAGAGTATTTAATTGTTATGATTTGTCGTTATATTTACATTTTCACTGAATTGCCATTATTTTTCAAATCATTGACAATGATAATATTCAAACAATAATTAATTGTTTTATAATATTTTAAGAATACAAACTGTTGATTTGTAAAGACATTTTTAAATATCTAATTTTAATCATTATTTATATGACATTTCCATTTTTATATTGAAAGCTTAATGTTTTACTCGTTTCAATATGAAATATGAAATCTATCTAGTTTGTTTCATATGTATTGTCCTTTCCTGTTTCCAATAAAATCCAGTAAACATCCCTCTAAAATCTCTCTTTTGGTTGTATTTAATTAAGTCATGGATTTCCTTGACAAAATTAAAAAAAATAAATAAATAAAACGAATATATGCACTGATCTCCAAATTCAGAATAATGAAGATATATCTATTGTAAATATTAGACGTCAAAGGATGCATTATATGATGCAAATTTTTGCACCAGATACTTACATACTTCATTTTTGAATGAGAAGGAGAGAAAGTGAATATTCTTCATCAAGAAAAAAAAAAAAAAAAAAAGGAATTTGGCAGGATTTGGAGATTCAAGCTGATTAAAAGATTCAGCTTGTGGGCACCATGGAGATATGAATAAATCTACCCAAAGATTCCAAATTCAAATGTCACTAAAAGTTGAAAAAAAAAATGGAGATTAGATCTATACATTATGTCGACATCTGTTCAAGATTATGAAAATGGCACCTTATCTTTGGATGACAAAATTGATTAATAGTATGAAATTAGAAGTTAAATGATTGTTTCCTCAAGATCCGAAGCAAACATTTTTAACTTTAAACGGTATAAAATTTGATTATGAAAGAACATCAGCCATCTAGGATATTTCTGAAACCAAAGATATAAAAAAGTGCTGTTTACTTTACCAAGAAGACATGTCTTTGACGTGGAAGCAATAAGAAGACTACGGCAAACTACGGCCGCCGGAAGATTCTATCCGGCCCCGGATAGAATTTTTTAATTTGCCGGTCGGGGCAAATTAAAAGATATACATATTTATATATTATATATCCTTCTACTTTTCTACTTTGATTAAAAATTATTTTTTCTTTTTTTTTTTTCAAATGACTGATGATTTTTTCTTTCTCTATTTGGATAATTTTATCACGGCTTTCAACGTAAATTGTGAAGCAACGAGGTTAGATTTGCTGGTTGAATGAATTGAGTTGCAATCTAACAATCATCTCAAACAGTTGTTTCTAAATATGCCAAAGTTAGAGTTTTACAAATCATTATCGAAAGTAAGTTTCTCAAATTTAATATCTCACGTCCAGAAAATCAGTGCTATGTTTGCTTATATACTTATATACGTGAACAAGTGTTTTCAACTATGAATCTTAGAAATAATTATTTCAGAAGTAGACTGACAGATGAGCATCCTGTGACTGTGTCGACTGTGAGATGACAGATCTCACTTCGAACCTCAATATAAGGAACTTTTAAAAATGAAATTGCAATTTCATTCATCTCATTAACATATTTAAATTGTAATACTTGTATATCGTTTTTAAAATTTTAGAGGAATTTATCTTGGCTCGCCAAACTTTTTTTTTCGATTTTGGTCCGCGACTGAAATTGTTTGCCCATCCCTTCTTTACACTGTATAAAATTTAATTCTAAAAGATCATAAGCCATACTAGGATATTTCTGAAACCAAAGATAAAAAAAGTGCTGTTTACTTTACCAAGAAGACGTGTCTTTGGTGTTGAAGCAATAAGAAAAGAGTATTCTAATACCTTGAATGTGCTATCAAAATGAAACTTCAGATTGATATTTGATTGAATAGATTAGCCTTATTATAAACCTAACAGAAAATAATTACACAGGGTCCTAAGGGTTTAAACTGAATTCCTAATGAGGATCCCTTCTGTATGAGCTCTTCAAAAATGTCAATATATCTGAAATCACTGTAGCTTCCGTTGACCAATCTCTAAAATAATTAATGAGTTTGAAGTCCTCTTTAGATCGGCTTGCTCTTTGGTTTCTATAAATCCAAGAGACTAATTTCAACATATGCACCTTACTTTGAAAATATTTTCTTATTTTACATGCTACTGAGAATCGTTGTGAGAATTGTGAATTCGGCATTTTCTTGTAGCAGATACACCGTCTAAAATTCTATAAATTTGTGTGAATACATGCATTAAATCATTGGAAATTTTGAATCTTTCCAATAGAACGAGAGTGTGTGTCGTTGAAACAGTATGAATAAATTTTCATTCATTTTTTTTAAACTATTGAATCAATATGATTCAATATGAGTTATTGATAAACAAATTAAAAAAATTGATTGGGGAATTGAATTGAAAAAGGGTGAGCTATTAGTGAGTACAGAAATAATGCTATATCGTAGTTTAAAAAATATTAATAAACAAATGAGTCTTACAGTTTAATATCAATTAAAAATTAACAATTGAATCGTTGAAACAATGTGAATAAATAATAAACAAATGAATCTATGTGACAATATGAGTTGATGATAAACAAATTAATAAACTGATTTAATTATAAACAAGTAATATAAAAATTCCTACTTTTTTTTTTTCACTATATTGTAGAAAAGTCCTTTATAAATAATTTTCATTCATTTTTTAAGTTTATCTGGCGCCATCTATTGGTAGATATATGCAACTTAAATGTAAAAAAAATATATAATTAATTAATTAAATTTAATTAATGGATTAATATTTGAAAAACTGTATTAACATTAAGTGTCATCCACTACAGGTTAAAAAAATGTATTTGAACTTGAGTAGATGAATAAAAAAGTATTTTATGAACGATAGAAAATTTGAACAAGTTATATATATATAGGTAGAGTGTGAGCTAATAGAAGCAATTGAAAAATGAGTATAGTTATAGATGAACAATTAGTGAGAACGAGAAAAAAAAATACTATACTGTAGTACCAAAAAATATCAATACAATTAATATGAGTTAATAAGAAATAATTGAGTCATTGAGACAATATGAATAGATAATAATAAACTACTGAATCAATGCCAGTCAATATGAGTTATTGATAAGCAAATTAGCAAACTGATTCAGTATATTAACTGGCGAACCATTAGTAAGAAGTTATATTACAATACCAAAAAAAATATCAATAAGCTAGTTATTACAATTCAATATTAATCAATAATAAAACAAATGGATAATGCGAAAATAGAATAAACAATAAACTACTGAATCTAAATCAGAATATGAGTTATTGATAAACCAAATAAAAAACTAATTCAGTAAATATACTGAATCAGTTTGTTAATTGGTTTTACAGATGAAACATTAATAAGAACATCATTTATATGGGGTACATCATATGTATGAATTATACCGTAGTACCAAAATATTTATAAGCAAGTGAGTCATTACAATTCAATATGAGTCAATATAAACAAATTAGTTGTTATGAATCAGTTGATAAACAAATTAACTATAAACTGATTCATCATATTTATATGGAATGCTGTTAAACTGTATCATTGAGTTAAAAAAAACCTAGACCTTGTACGTTGATTATATTTAAATGCTATCTTTTATTTAAATAATTCTTAAAGAATATTTTTTAAAAAAAAAAGTCATAAAAAGGCGAATTAAACAAATGTTAAAATCTACTTTCCCATAAAAAAAAAAAAAAAATTTTCATTGAAAAGTTGGTAAACGCAGAGTGAAATATGATTGATGATAATCTAAATTCTATCATTAAATTTGATATAAAAATACTTGAAATTAAAAAAAAAAAAATGAAAATGATAATTTAAAAAAATATTTAATATTTAAAAATATTTTAATCATTTTTAAATAAACTCATTTAGTACAAACAAAAAAAAAAAAAATTAAACGTATTGGACAAAGTTGATAATTCACTTTTATTTTCTTAATTAAGTTCTTAGTGGTTTATAAAAATGACTCGTTTAAACAAAATGGTAGAGAAATATAGATTTACATATGAAACAAAAAAATAAATAAACTATAAAAACAATGACTAAAAATGGTCTTTCAAATTTTTGGAAAAAAAGTTTTTAATAAGTGCTTTTTATATTTATTTTCAACATTTTTATTTTTTAATTCATATTTTAATGAGTTTATTTTTTATTTTTTTCACTTTTTAACATTTTATAAGGAGGAACATGATAAAAACCAAACATTTGTATAGGATTATAAAAGGAACATAAGATAATGCAATTACTTTTACGAAAGCCTTTGATTCCTTTTTTTTTTTTTATCGTGATATTTTTTTCTCTTAACTCTCTCTTTTTTTCTAACTAATTACAAATTCATTATCACCCAAAAAGCAGTAATCAATCCATTTAACAGTTTTTATTTGATTGCTAATTATTAAAGACATACCTCAGTTTATATTTTTTTTGCCTTAATAATTTGTCTTTTTTTTTCTTGTTTGTTTCGAGGAATTTAGTTTTATATCAAAAAAAGTTGTGCTAAAATAACTGAGAAATATTTATTTATATCCTTTTTACGATTAAATTCAATTAAAAATTTTCACTTTTTTTAGTTAAAATTTTTTGAAGAGTATTGATTTGTTTCAAAATGTTTTACGATGATTAATGCTCGTACTACTATGCCCGAAAAGTAAGACCAATTTTTTTCAAAACTCTTTATTTACTCTTCGAAATTTATTTCATCGCCTTCAAAGTAATCCCCCTCCAGACACAATGCACTTATGCCAACTTTTTTTCTCCGTTTCTCAATGCATGTTAAAAAGATATCGGCAGGGATGGCCTTCAAAGCGATTCACGTTGAATCTCTTCTATCGACCCAAAACGGTGTCACCGGAGTGGTCTTTTGAGTTTAGGGAATAGCCAGAAATCACACGGTGTAAATAGGGTGGTTGTGGAACAATATGGGTTTCATTTTTAAAGAAAGAGTCATGAAGAATCCATCCAGTGTGAGCTGGCACATTCAGTGTTTTCGGTACAAATTGAGATTTGACGTTTTTGATTCCCAAAATGGAATTGACAGATCCTTTTGAAATTCCAACATCATTGGCAAGGTCTCTAATTGTAAATCGACGATTTGCGAGCACCAAATATTTAATTTTTTGGGCGTGATCTTCGTCGGTTGAGGTTGATGGTTGACCAGAGGGCTCATCGTCTTCAATGCGTTCTCTGCCTTCTTTGAACTTTTATACCACTTGTAAACCTTCCTTTCCGATGTAGGAATAGTCACCGAATATCTTCTGCAACATTCTATACGTTTCCGCAAACAAAATGTAATGCAAGTTCTTTGCTCAATTAAATCGCCGGAATCAGTTTTAACGTATCACAAATCCAAGCGTAACTCAAGCACTAATGAATATTTTAAAGTCAAATTTCCTAGAGATGTCAAGGATAGTGCCAGCGACCTAAAAAAAGAAGAAAAAAAAAAAAAAGAAATTCCATAAGCCCTGGGAATTTTAAATTGAAAATTGGTCTTACTTTTGGACACATTAGTAAGGAATAAACTTGGGAGAATTATACTAATGAATACTGGAAAGAATAATGATGATTTGAATTATTATAGACATACAGATAGGGTAATTATGGAACAGGCAGTTATTGAATGTTCGAATGTTTTTAACTCAAAAAGAAGTTCGTCATTTAAAAAAAATTTTTTTTTTTTCTTTTTTGTTAATTTAAAAATAACAGCGTTTAAATAATTCATTTCAATTATGTTTTCAATATTTTTGTCACTTTTCCTTCAAACTATCTTGTCATTATAAATTTATTTTAGTACTGTACATCATGAATAAAACTGTTCTAGTATAACATCTTCAATTTAATAATCTTGTAAACAGAACCAAAATAATCAAGTGTTTATAATAAAATATTTGTATGAAAGCTTTTATAGAAAATATAAAAGTTTTATTAGCTTAACATGACTAAGATTTTTTGTATCTTTTTTTTTTTTTTTTTTTTTTTTTTGTGAATATAATTTTGTCTCATAACTAATACATTGCTTAAAGATGATATTTTTCAAAAATTTTAGAAAAAAATATTTGATCTTACAATTTGGGCATTTATTATTGCAATAGCGATTTATATCGTATAATCAGGCAAAATTGATAACTGTTTCATGCAACAAAAACTTATATGATAATACATTGGGTCTTTTGATTTACCTCAAATAACCTTAATAATTTAAAGGTTAGTTCAATACTTCAATAATTTTATACTGTACTAATTTACTGTATACTTACTATAATTTTATACCTAAATAACTTTATTATTTTTATACCTATATTTATTTTTATCTTAATAATTAAATAAATATTTTATTAATATTTTTCCATAGTTTATTTTATTTTAATAGAATAATATTCCGTCAAATCTCATTTAAAATCTGATACAAGATATTTTCAGTTAAATTTTTCAATTTTTCTTACTGTTTCCCAGTTATAATTTTTCAATGCTAATTTTTTTTAAAAATTTCTTTACTGGATTTGGACATTACACCACAATAAAAATCAGCATTATTTCTTTTCTTTCTTTCTCGTTACTTTTAGTGCAATCCTAGGTATTGTTAATTTTTTTTTAATTCTTTACTGGATTTGACATTACACCACAATAAAAATCAGCATTATTTCTTTTCTTTCTTTCTCATTATTTAGTGCAATCCTAGGTAATGTTAATTTTTTAATTTTTTACTGGATTTGGACATTACACTACAATAAAAATCAGCATTATTTCTTTTCTTTCTTTCTCATTATTTAGTGCAATCCTGTGGTATTGTTAATTTTTTTTAATTCTTTACTGATTTGGACATTACACCACAATAAAAAATCAGCATTATTTCTTTCTTTTTCTTTCTCATTATTTAGTGCAATCCTAGGTAATGTTAATTTTTAAATTCTTTACTGGATTTGGACATTACACTACAATAAAAATCAGCATTATTTCTTTTCTTTCTTTCTCATTATTTAGTGCAATCCTAGGTATTGTTAATTTTTTAATTCTTTACTGGATTTGGACATTACACCACAATAAAATCAGCATTATTTCTTTTCTTTCTTTCTCATTATTTAGTGCAATCCTAGGGTAATGTTAATTTTTTTTTTTTAATTCTTTTACTGGATTTGGACATTACACTACAATAAAAATCAGCATTATTTCTTTTCTTTTCTTTCTCATTATTTAGTGCAATCCTAGGTATTGTTAATTTTTTTTTAATTCTTTACTGGATTTGGACATTACACCACAATAAAATCAGCATTATTTCTTTTCTTTTCTTCTCATTATTTAGTGCAATCCTAGGTAATGTTATTTTAATTCTTTACTGGATTTGGACATTACACTGCCACAATAAAATCAGCATTATTTCTTTTCTTTCTTCTCATTATTTAGTGCAATCCTAGGTAATGTTAATTTTTTTTTTTTTAATTCTTTACTGGATTTGACATTACACCACAATAAAATCAGCATTATTTCTTTTTCTTTCTTTCTCATTATTTAGTGCAATCCTAGGGTATTGTTAATTTTTTTTTTAATTCTTTACTGGATTTGGACATTACACTACAATAAAATCAGCATTATTTCTTTTCTTTTCTTTCTCATTATTTAGTGCAATCCTAGGTAATGTTAATTTTTTTTTTTTTACTTTTACATTACACTAAATAAAAATCAGCATTATTTCTTTCTCATTATTTAGTTTAGGTAATGTTAATTTTTTTTAATTCTTTACTGATTTGGACATTACACCACAATAAAAATCAGCATTATTTCTTTTTTTTTCTTTCTCATTATTTAGTGCAATCCTAGGTATTGTTAATTTTTTTTTAATTCTTTACTGGATTTGGACATTACACTACAATAAAAATCAGCATTATTTCTTTTCTTTCTTTCTCATTATTTAGTGCAATCCTAGGTAATGTTAATTTTTTTAATTCTTTTACTGATTTGGACATTACACCACAATAAAAATCAGCATTATTTCTTTTCTTTCTTTCTCATTATTTAGTGCAATCCTAGGTATTGTTAATTTTTTTTTTAATTCTTTACTGGATTTGGACATTACACTACAATAAAAATCAGCATTATTTCTTTTCTTTCTTCTCATTATTTAGTGCAATCCTAGGTAATGTTAATTTTTTTTTTTAATTTTTTACTGGATTTGGACATTACACCACAATAAAAATCAGCATTATTTCTTTTCTTTCTTTCTCATTATTTAGTGCAATCCTAGGTATTGTTAATTTTTAATTCTTTACTGGATTTGGACATTACACCACAAATAAAAATCAGCATTATTTCTTTTCTTTCTTTCTCATTATTTAGTGCAATCCTAGGTAATGCTAATTTTTTAATTTTTTACTGGATTTGACATTACACTACAATAAAAATCAGCATTATTTCTTTTCTTTCTTTTTCTCATTATTTAGTGCAATCCTAGGTATTGTTAATTTTTTTTTAATTCTTTACTGATTTGGACATTACACCACAATAAAAATCAGCATTATTTCTTTTTTTCTTTCTCATTATTTAGTGCAATCCTAGGTAATGTTAATTTTTTTAATTTTTTTACTGGATTTTGGACATTTACACTACAATAAAAATCAGCATTATTTCTTTCTTTCTCATTATTTTGTGTAATCCTAGGTAATGTTAATTTTTTTTTTTAATTCTTTACTGGATTTGGACATTACACTACAATAAAATCAGCATTATTTCTTTTCTTTCTTTCTCATTATTTAGTGCAATCCTAGGTATTGTTAATTTTTTTTTTAATTCTTTACTGATTTTGGACATTACACCTACAATAAAAAATCAGCATTATTTCTTTTCTTTCTTCTCATTATTTAGTGCAATCCTAGGTATTGTTAATTTTTTTTTTAATTCTTTACTGGATTTGGACATTACACCACAATAAAAATCAGCATTATTTCTTTTCTTTTCTTTCTCGTTATTTAGTGCAATCCTAGGTATTGTTAATTTTTTTTTAATTCTTTACTGATTTGGACATTACACCACAATAAAAATCAGCATTATTTCTTTTCTTTCTTTCTCATTATTTAGTGCAATCCTAGGTATTGTTAATTTTTTTAATTCTTTACTGGATTTGACATTACACTACAATAAAATCAGCATTATTTCTTTTCTTTCTTTCTCATTATTTAGTGCAACTCTAGGTATTGTTAATTTTTAATTCTTTACTGAATTTGGACATTACACCACAATAAAAATCAACATTATTTCTTTTCTTTCTTTCTCATTATTTAGTGCGCAATCCTAGGTATTAATTTTTTTTTTTAAATTCTTTACTGGATTTGGACATTACACCACAATAAAAATCAGCATTATTTCTCGTATTTTTTTCGTTATTTATTGCAACCTAGGTATTGTTGAACAAAGATTTCCTTGTGTATAATTATTGAAAAAGAAAAATTGAAAGATTCATTTGATATTATCACAAAAAACTAATGTTTTCAATAATTATGAAAATAACGGAATATTTTTGCAGTCTTTATATGTTATCAAATATAAGTATTTTTATTATGTTATAATCCTACTCACTTGCAACGGGCAACGATAGTTAGCATTAGGCACAGGTTCAAACGGCTGGTGGTATTGTTGCAGACACTGTTTTAAAACGAGGAGCCTCGATGGATGATGTTCAGCCTTTTGTCTCGTTAGCCAGAACAAAATTTTCACACATATTATTCTCTTAAATGCGGAGTAGTTCTGACTAAAAGTCCTCCAGGAAGGCACTGTTCTTCAGCGACGCGGAAACCGTCAGACTTCTACTACAGGTACTTCACTTTCAAACAGAAGCTGCCCTTCCCCTGTGAGAAAACATGGGTTCATTGATTTGGTCTGGATGTTGTTATAAATTGACCCAAAATGGGATACAAGAAACAACATCAGTAACACCTAAAGTAAATAAAAATACGAACCATGTAAAGTTGCTTATTCACTTAAAAATCCCCACCTAGTAAACAGCAGCACACAAAGGAAGCAAAAAGTAAAATAAGCTCGTGTATCACCCAGATCCTATTCCTTTACTGAAAATATATGATGAGCTCGCATCACAAATCCTATTCCTCCAATCGTCCACATCAAATCATCCTCACTTCCATATTCGCTAAAAGCTTTTTACCGACCTGCCCGAAGGCGCTTATGTGAACGTATAGAAGAACATGAGAACTACTAGTACTAGCTGACCCGCCTTATTCGGTCTTATATAGTACCTTGGATAGGGGGTGATATGTAATGGTACAACACCTTCACCTGCCTTTGTCAGGCTCCTAAATGGGCTGTTTTACCCAAGGCATAGATTGTTCACGCTATAAAACGTGTTCGAAAACACCTGAGATGTGGCGATTTTCGCCGTCTTAAGCGTGACGTTTCCAGGCGCCCACTGAGGAGGGTAGATCCAAATTCCTGCCCCTAAATTTCCATATGGCTCACACTCTCTGAAACAGCAGAAGTAGTAATATGAGAAACAATTCCAAAATCTGAAAATTAAAATATAAACTTCTGATTCCCCCAAGACCAAACTTTACTAACACAGGTGATTAAAAATTATTTTAAGTTCAATTCGTGAAATGAATTCATCGTTAAACATAAAATTTAAGTTAGGGTGAAATTGAGCTTTTTAGGGTTCCTGTGTGGAAAACAACAGAATTAACTGGTTTTAAAATTTATCTGTAAAGATCAGGTTGTTTGCGTTCCACGCTGAACTACTTATGGGATTCCTTGCAGTTATGCCCTCAAAAATTCCCTGGTGGCTTCTTTGGCTTACTTGAGTGATCATTCTTTTCGAATAATTTCGTTTCCTGTTACCAATAACGAAAAAGAGTCCGCCAAGTCAATCACAAGACGTTATCTGACGAGTGAGAATTTTCGATTATACAGGCCCATCTCAACAGGGCCCGGAGTTGGTTGCTTTCAAGCAAAGTGTAAGAAAGCAAATCATGGAATTTTTACTAAAACAGTTTTTTTTTTACCCTGAGTGCTAATTAAAATATTTAACTAAGATTAACTTTGATTAATTTTTATTCAGTTCTGAAATGTAAGTTTAAAAACTGAAATGTTTCTAATATTTACCCATGTAAATAAGATTCAACATTGCTAAAATTTCTGTTTTATTCCTGTAGTAATGCATTATTTCTTAATGTTGTAATATTTTTCAAATTGCAAATATCATTTTATGACCATGCACTTTACTGAGTTAAAAATTGAAAATTATATACTTATTATTTGGTCAATAATAAAATCTCAACAGTAAGCTAGATTCTTTGTTGATAGCTATCATTTTATAAAATCATCTATTTCATTTTTTTTAAACCCTTTTCAGCACTGGCTTAATATTACATTTTAAACAAATTTATATTTGTGGTATTAAAACAGGGTCTGAATATTTTTTTGACCAAGAATTTTATTTCATACTTTTATGGGATTTATAAATAATAAACAAAGTCAGAAAGCAGTTAGTACGCAATGAAGCACCTCTACATTGGATGAACTGTAAAGAAACTAAAAATGAGTTTTCAGCAACTTTTTGGCAAAAGTTTGGAATATTAAGATTATATATTTCGTGGATAGAACACTTTTGCATTAGTCTTCTCCTCTGTTTAAAATAAAATGAAAGTATAGTTATAAATGTACAAAATATTTTCATTTTAAGAACTTATGTGCTTTAATTATTTAAATAATAAAGTAAAAATGTTCTAAAATTTTTTATAAATTTTTTCTGTGTTAGTAAGTGCGAAATATTGAATTTTGTTATACTGTGTTTTTAAGTTAAGAATCTGCCGCGTGTTCCGTAATTCATCCAGTTTAGACAGTTAATATTTAAATAATAGTGACTAATATTCATTTCTACTATAAAAGTTTTGTTCTGTTTTCTATTATTTAACAAAGCACATATTTCAAAAGTTGTAATAAGGTTTATGGGCAAATATTTATATATGTAAATATTAAACCAGTTGGTAAAAACAACGTATATTTTTATTATTAAATTATGCTTTCTTGCGCGCATATTCTTTTATTAAACAAACATTTAATCAATGAAACAATATTCTGCTAAAAATAAATAAGACAATTTCCTTGGAAAATTTCCAAGTCAAATTAGTGGAATATGATTATAAGCCCTGAAAATATCCACATTTTAAAACACACCTTCGTCAACTAGTCTTTTATATATTACTAACAGACCTGTCTTTGCCCCATTAGAGGTGTAAATAAATAATGCATTATTTAGTTTCAGTAAATTTATTTGCAAAATATCGATAAAAAAAAATTTTTTTATCAAGAGGAAACACTGGAGTGCGAGTACAAAATATATAACTTTCATTTGAATTCATCATTTGACACAAATTATAAAGAAGTTATACTTACACATGTAAAAGTTATACTATAAAAGTTATATTATTATTAGTTTGTGTAATTAGTTATATATAATAGTTTATTAGTAATATAACTTATATACAAAGTTATATTATTATATAAAGTAAAAGTTATATATAGAAGTTATATGTTTATATGTCACCGCTTATAAAAGAGACGAGTTTCAAAAGTAATAAATATCAAGCCTTGTATGA